>CM030359.1:83278114-83530614 GCA_017893485.1 Hemerocallis citrina
CCATATGAAACTCATCCAAATCATAAAAAAGTGTGAAGTATGGTGTATTAGACATCCAAGCGACATAGTATATGGTGTTTGACAAGTCTACAAAGAGTTATACTACAACGAACCCATCAAACATACAAGATCATACAACACCTCATAATTCACGAACACATGCATGTATACAAGAATTGATTTCTCTAAGTTTAAATTCATGTCGTGTGTGTAATGAGACAACTACGGACAGATCAACACATAGAGACAAAGATATAACATGGTTTTTGCACATGAATTGTTTCTAGAACAAACCTACACTACAGGCGGTATTTAGTACTTGTATATGCAACATAAAATTATACAAGTTACTTACCTTATAGCCGACGAAGAGTACGGATCAAGAACAAGAACAATGGGAACGAATTCCCGGGCAACGATCTCAACGAACGAACGATGAACGAACCCGCGAACAACACATGCACACAAAGAGAGAGAGGGAGTCGGGGTGCACTGCGTCGAGGGCAGGTGACGGCACCGCGGCATTAGCTGGCACTGTTGTTTTCGTCAGAGGGGAGCAGCACAATGGGTGTGCATCGCTACTGTCGTCTGCGGCTGCCTGCGACGCGACGGAGGAGGAGCATAGAGAGAGGGATGGAGAGGGTACAGTCGGGGGGGTAGCTGCGAGGCTGTAGCCTTGGCGACACAGGAAGAGATGAGTGAGAGATGGGTAGAGGTCGGGAGAGCACAGGGTTCGGAGATAGGGGATGGGGAAAAGCGGCTAGGTTAAGATAAGGTAAATAGGAAGTATATAAGGGGGTATATATATGCAGGTATTTAGTGTTTAGATGGTGGCTAACAGGTAGGGTATAAGAGTAGGTGAAATGTTATTTGATTTGGTATTATTAGGTTCATGGGTTAAAAGGATCCAAAAGCATATAGGGATAATAACAAAAATCAATTAAAGAGATGGGAACAAAAAAATGAATAACTAGAATAGGACATAAACAACTTAAATAATAAGGATCAAAATAATAGTTCGAACAATCAGAGATGAAACAACATGAAAAAATTGGAACAAGAAGATCAAATAAGAAGATGACAAAATAAATAGATGAATATATAGTGAAAGAGAAGATCCAATACACTGTTCAAAAAGAGATACAATGAGAATAAATACACAAAAAGATAAAAAATACATCCAAAAAATACAGAAAAATGGAAAACAGGGGTTACATGTTTGGATTCCACGAAATCCATGTCTGACAGATCAGACAAATATATGTACGCAATATGTACAAATGGAGCAGCATCAAGTAGCTCAGCAGTATTACTATCAGGACCAGAAGGTTTCATTGCTCCACCTCCTGAACCACCTGAACAGCCAGTTACTCATGAAGAAGTAATGGCAGAAAAAAATCCAAACACAACTCCTGAAATACTAAGATATGGTACTAGATTCGATTAGATTTAGTATCATTCCTCTAGAAATACATCTCAGACACTAAATTCTTAGGATACTAATCAGGGCATGATTCTAAATATAGACTGTGTCCCATACAAACAAATCAAAAAATATTTAGTAAATTGGTTATAGAAAATGAACATAACTGTTCACATTCTTCCACCCATGACAATCTCAGACTATTTACACTTTGCTACTAGCTGTTGGAAAGGTAATGCCCTCCGATGGCTAACTAGTCTAGAAAATACAAGTATAACAGTACTAGAAAACATAAGACAAATGAATAGTAAAAAATCAGCATTAGTAGAATTAATAGATATATTAGCAGCCGAGCTCACAGAATAATGTTGCAAGGAGAACAAGAACACGAAACCCAGCTAATGAAAATGAAATTATGCGACATATGTATGTTAGAAGAATTTGTTTCTAAATACATAGGTCTTATAATCCACCTACGCACCACTGAACACAAATTATTCTTGATGAAAGGATTTTTTGCTACAATCTCACCCCATGGAATCAGATTATAAAAGAAAAATATAATCAATTAATAGCGACAACACCTAATGAGCGAAATGCTCAGTTTACTGGAAATCTAACGAAAGTCTGTATGGATACAATGGAACAATTTTGTTAGCAAGACAAAGACTATAAATAGATCAATAATAAAATTAAGCATTCAATATTGGGATATTCTTGTTGCTCCAAATATAATGAAGATCTAAATTTCAAATTTGGATGTACATCAGAATACGAGAAAAAATATAGAAAACCTAAATCTTTTATCCAAAGGAAAAGGCCAAAGTTCCGTATTACTCGTAAAAAATGGAAACCTGAATTTAAACGAAAATACAAGAAAGAAAAAACTTCTTATAACAAGTGGCTTATCAAAAAACAAAAATTTAGAAAGGGTTATAAATGCTTTAAATGTAGCAGAGAAGAATCTTTTTCTAATGAATGTCCTACTAATATAAAATCAATAAAAATTGATGTTATAGAGGAATATGGTATTAATCTTGGAACTATCGATGATATACCAAGTGATGCTAATTCGTCTATCTACGAAACTGAAAGCATATATTCAACTGATTTGAAGATTCTTGCTCTATTAATCAAGAATTCACTAATTTAAAAAATTGATGTCGTGGTTTTTACATGACCCGTTCAAGTTTCCATAGTTGTACTGATGGGAATAGCTTTACATACTTTCATTCTACTCATATAGACCAGATTCTTACAGCATCGTTAGTAAAAGATTACCATGCCCTCTTGCTATATGAGAATCGAGTGAAGGGGAATGGGATTTATAAGCAGTTGGAGTTAGCCACAAAAGTCCCAGCACTTATTGCGGCCAACCCTCAACCCCCGAGATTGATACTGATCGCAGTTGTCAGAGAACATGTTGCAAGCAGGGCCACATGATCTCCAACACTGTCAGTCAGGCACGGGAGAAATCAAGGGTCGGACTTCCAGCCCAGAGTAGACGATCTGAGGATCTAAGGCAAAGAATCAAACTCAAAGATTGGAAGACAAACAAGTTTTATTCATTAAACAAACAAGTACAAATGCGGTGGCCAGTCCGCGAAAAAAGTTGAAATACAAGCGACCTAGCTTACTACGTCGGAGACGGGCCCCTCCTCGATTAAGGTGACAATGACTGTCGGCACATGGTTCGTTAAATCCTCCCCAACCTTAGGGACATCCACTTCATCCTCCAATTCCGGGGGAAGGCCACTGAGGTCGATCCTCTGGTGCTTTGCATCGACATCTTTGAGGGCTCTCTCATAACCCTTGTCTTCGGCCTCGACAATCTCAGCCAGGGCCCCATCATATTCCTTCTTCCATTTTGCCGCCTCTACTTGCCACATCTCCTTCTCAGAGTTCAACTGGTCTTTTCCCTTTGACTGCTCCGCTCGAGCCTCCCTCTCGAAGGTCACTGGCCCATGAAAGGAGTTTAGCCTCGGTTGCTTCCGCACACTGTGCATCTTGCTAAAACCGGTCCCGTCTCCACTTCAGCTCAGCTCCATGAATGGTTGCCTGCACAAGATCATTGGGGTGCATTAAGTCAAGCACATGGGTAGTAATTACAATATAGATGGAGAAAAAACTCACTGAAACCGAAGCCTGCGCCCAACCGATGTCAATTTCCACCTCAGTTTTGCCTTCAAAATTGGTAAGGTCATGAGGAGTGGAGAGATGGGAAACCATCTCCAATGCAGCAATCTGACTGATCGATGCCTCTCATTCATAGACCAGGAAGGAATCCAAACCTTTGCCATCTTGGGAGGTTTGGCTGAGGCTGTGGCACCGACCGCAGGTGACAGGGGAGGTCTCTTCCCTTCCTCTTTTATGGTCGATCCGACCACTTTATACTTGGGGAGCTCCGCCCCTTTCACCTTCTTGTTCGAAAGTTCCTCCACTTGTAGAGGTGATCACTTCTGCGAGGTCTCCCCCTCAAGAACTTTGACAATGGCTTCAGCCTTCATCCTCGCCTCTGCCTCCTCCCGAGCCTTCTTCTCGGCCATTATCTCCTTACGCTTTGCTTTTATATGCTTGGGACATCTTTGATAGTCTCGATAGGAAGACCCGCAGTCAAAGAAAAATTGAAATGGAAAAAAAGCGAATGAATGTGACCAACAACTGAGGTTGTATTTATAGAAGTGAGACATCGATAACTACACCAAGTGCATGATCACACGTGGAAACACTTGAGCACATGTCAAATGCACCTTTCCTCCACATCCGGCGTGTTCCCCGAGACCGAGCCTCAAGAGAGTTCAGAGCGGCGAGATGATTCCCCATAACATCGGAGTAGCATCTAAGGTCGAGCATCAAGAAGAAATCTCAAAGCACCACTGGTTCGCCATGAACTTGGAGTCATATCCGAAGCCGAGCATCATGAAGAGAGTTCAAAGCATCACCAATTTGCCCTGCCCTCAGAGTGAAAACCGAGGTCGTGCTTCAAAGAGTGAGTTTTGCCCCGTTAGTAGGGCTTCTGTAACACCCCATACTTAAGATGTGCCTCCATGGTGGGCTTCATAGTGGGCTTAGTAATTAATTCATGGTTAGATGGGCTTATAGATTTGGTAGAGTGTGTATAGAGCCTATAGACATTATGAATTAATTACTGTGGGGCCATGGTGTTCATGGTAGGTGGTGGTGACTTTGTCCCACATGGAAGGTGAGCTAGGATTGTTTGTGTATATATAATAGTTGCCTAAAATCAATGGGTACCTAATAGTCATGACACCTTTTATGAGGCAAGCCTGTGGTGGAAAGTTGTTAGGATTTGTTCTGTTTGCGTGTGTGGGCATGCGTAGTCGCTTGCGCAGCTGAGTGGGCTCGGAGCATTACAAATGGTATTAGAGACGACTTTCGACACTGATTGTGGGTAAGAGTGGGTGAGATGTATACCTGGCTGAGGACAGTACACTGGTAGAGAGACCAGGAGCAGTATGCTAGCAGGGTACTCCACTCCACATCGGCTAGAAAGGAATCCTAGATCAGGAAGCCTATGATCAAGAAGTACCAACTAGTCATGACACCTTTTGAGAGGCAGCCTGTGGTGGACAGTTGTTAGAATTTATTTGAATTGTGGCTAGGGGCATTACAATTAGTATCAGAGATGACTTTCGACACTGATCGTGGGTAAGAGTGGGTAAGATGTACGCCTGACTAAGGATAGTACACTGGTAGAGAGATCAGGGGTAGTACCATAGCTAGGTACTCCACTCCACGTCAGCTAGAAATGTGATCCTGTGCTAGATTGCAGGCTCCGGGCTCAGCCAGGACGCTGAGTTCTTGAGGGGGTGTGTGTGTAACACCCCTTACTTAAGATGGGCCTTCATGGTGGGCTTCATGGTGGGCTTAGCAATTAATTCATAGTTAGATGGGCCTATAGATTTGTTAGTGTGTGTATAGAGCCTATAGAAAGAATGAATTAATTACTATGGGGCCATAGTGTTCATGGTAGGTGGTGGTGGCATAGTCCCACATGGAAGGTGAGTTAGGATTGTGTGTATATATAATGGTTGCCTAAGATTATGGGGTACCTAATACTCATGAAACCTTATGTGAGGCAAGCCTGTGGTGGGCAGTTGTTAGGATTTATTTTGTTCGCGTGTGTGTATGCACGTATAGCCGCGTGCGTAGCTGAGCGGGCTTGGGGCATTACAAATGGTATCAGAGCCGACTTTCGACACCGACTGTAGGTAAGAGTGGGTGAGATGTGTGCCTGGCTGAGGACAGTATGCTGGTAGAGAGACCAGGGCAGTACGCTAGCAGGGTACTCCACTCCACATTGGCTAGAAAGGGATCCTAGATCAGGAAGCCTATGATCAAGAGGCACCAACTAGTCATGACACCTTTTGAAAGGGAGCCTGTGGTGGGCACTTGTTAGAATTTGTTTGAGCTGGGGCTCGGGGCGTTACAAATGGAATCTGAGCCGCCTTTCTTCACCGATCGTGGGTAAGAGTGAGTGAGATGTAAGCCTGACTGAAGACAGTACGCTGGTAGAGAGACCAGGGGCAGTATGCTAGCAGGGTACTCCACTCCACGTCGGCTAGAAAGGTGATCCTGTGCTAAATTGTAGGCTCCAGGATCAGCGAGGACGCTGCGATCTTAAGGGAGTGTGTATAACACCCCGTACTTAAGATGGGCCTTCATGGTGGCTTCATGGTTGGCTTAGCAATTAATTCATGATTAGTGGGCCTATAGATTGGGTAGTGTGTGTATAGAGCATATAGATATTATGAATTAATTACTATGCGGCCATGGTGTTCATGGTAGGTGGTGGTAACTTAGTCTCACATGGAAGGTGGATTAGGATTGTGTGTGTATATAATAGTTGCCTAAGATCATGGGGTACCTAATAGTCATGACACATTTTGTGAGGCAAGCTTGTGTTGGGCAGTTGTTAGGATTAGTTTTGTTCGCATGTGTGCGCACGCGTAGCTGCTTGAACAGTTGAGTGGGCTCGGGGCGTTACAAATGGTATCAAAGACGACTTTCGACACCGATTGTGGGTAAGAGTGGGTGAGATGTATGCCTGGCCGAGGATAGTACGCTGGTAGAGAGACCAGAGGCAATACGCTAGCAGGGTAATCCACTCCACATCGGCTAGAAAGGGATCCTAGATCAGGAAGCCTATTATCAAGAGGCACCTAACTAGTCATGACACCTTTTGAGAGGTAGCCTGTGGTAGGCAGTTGTTAGAATTTGTTTGAGCTGGGGCTTGGGGCGTTACAGCTTCCGAGCCCGAACCTCCATGAAAGGGTCCCACGCCCTGGACATTTTGTCTAGGGCCGAACCCTATAAAGAAATCTCAAGCACCGATCCATCAAAAAGTCATCAGACAAAGAACGAAGTTCAACGAGATATCTTTATAATAGACCAAAAAATAAAGTGATTACATTCGCATAATTACAACGGAATCACAGGTTCAAGGCACTATGTTCCAGGCCCCGAGTTCATCGTCTGGACCCAATCCAAGAGGTATCGTTTCAGCAATCGAGGGGTCGGCGCCCAGGTGGAGCACCTCCAAACCTTGCACGCTAGCTATGCTGGTCGATCCCGCTACTCCACTTTGTGCATCCCCCGATCCCCCACTCTCGAGAGGATCCAAGGGTAAGGCACTAGCCTTGAGAAGGGACTGTAAAAGGTGGATGCCCGGCTCACTTCCCTAGTCTGGTCCTCAATTGGAAGATCTCAAAGTCCTTCTCCACGAGCATTCGTCTAAGGTGGAGTCCCAGGAATGACTACCGTAGAGACGAAAGAGCCCACTATCATCAGTTGAGCGAGAGCTATGTCGGCGTCGAGAAATAATGCCTTCAGATGAGCCAACTCTCAAGTCACCTCTTGCGATCGACTGATATGAAAACCAAATGCCCCTTCCCAATTAACCGCCTCCTTGCGAAGGTGGGCGATCATCACCTCGGCCTGACCCAGCTTATTATGGAGAGTGTGAACCTCGCACTCGAGATCCTCCTCCTGAGGTCCATGTCCCATAACCTGCTCAACAAAATGCATTGCAACTCAAACACTAAATAGACAGTCATGGCCAGTTGTGAATTTTTATTTAGACAAAAAATTTAAAGTATGCGGTGGCCAGTCCACGCTCGGCGTGTACAAAATAGGGAACATGTAAAAAAGATGGAAAACTACAAGTTATGGGATGACCTCTCGAGGAGGAGACTAAATGTGTGGGATTCCAACGGGGTTGCCAATATTGAGAGGGAGTTCCCTCGGGGTCGAAGGAGTGCTGCCAGGGCCTGGCTCTAGATCGTAGCAGAGGCCCTCAAGGTCAACATTGGGGTGCCTATCCTTGACTTGTTGAAGGGCTCGCTCATAGCCCTCCTTTTGCCCTGCGTGATCTAGTCAGCTGCATCATCGACCTCTGCCTCCAACTCCTTCACCCTTTTCTCTAACCCATCAGCTCAAGTCTTCTCATCCTACCACCTTGGCCGATGTCGCTGGGCCCTGCTCTCAGCAGACTCTAAGCAGTAATCATAATGCCTCATCAGCTTCCTCCCATAAAGTGTGGCCTGCAACGAAAAGTAAAACAGTAAGATACCAACTAAGGGATACAGATGCTCCAGAACGAGTACTTACCACTATTGAGTGTTGAGAGTATCGAAGGAATGTTGAGCTGAACGTCTCCTTGGCAAGCGCTTTTCTGTCCCTCGGAGGTGCAAGATTGTTCACCACCTCGACGACCATCTGAGACTCCATAATAGAGTCAACAAGCTTCACCTTCCAATCGGGAGTGAATGTTTCCCGAGCCTTATCAGGGATGAACTCCTCCAGGAACGGGTGGAACTGCGGCATCGGAGACTCCATTAATTATTAGGCTCAGAGAGTTCTATCATTAGCTTCGCCCGGAAAGAATCCTCTGGGTCTTGGATAGCCAGGGTCTACGTCTCCCTCGCCATTCTTGGACGCTCCTTTGGGGACCCTCCAGCACTCTGCGACATCTCCCTCTTCTTCACTTATCATCAGTAATTCGATGTACTACCGGGGCAGCCAAAAGTGCATCGACATCATCGTCTTCCGAGGCTACAAAAGAAGCATGTCAGAACTGAACATCAGACAAATAACAGTAGAAACTGCAAGGGGAAGAAATTCATCGGGGAGATAAGGACTCATCACGCTGACTGCAGGTGACATCTCCGTCACCCTAGACCAGTCAATGCTTAGATTATCGTCGAACAATTTGCCAAACTCCACCCTCTTCTTTGGAGAGCTCTTCGAGCTTCAAGGGCTTCTTCGAAGCTGGCCCGTACGACCATGAGGTCGGTATGTCCTAGGGCTCCGGACTGTAAATGATAAAATACTTCTTACTCCAATCCTTTATGGAGTAGCGATGGTTGTGCACCATACACAGCTTGTACCATGTGGTGATGTACCACCAGTAGGAGCTCTTAGGAAGTGCGCTCAATCCCAAGCTCGCTCAAAAGTACTTGAAGCTCATAGGGACACCCTTCCTCTGGCTGAGCATGATGAAATTCGTCAACTGCTTCCACGAATTCAATATGTACTGCATCGGGGTCATCCCTGCCCATTTCAGAACCTGCTTGATAAATAGGTGGAGGGACTGATGCAGGCCCGAAGCAATGGCGTCCGGAGGGAATATACAAAACCACTCCCCCAGCTGATCGGTCGTAAGATGGGCTAGTTTCGATAATATCAAAATGTACTCTGCGGGTATAAAGAACTTTTCCTGAATAACGGCAAGGCCACTCTCTATCAGGGGTATTCTACGTTTCATCATCCTCTGTCTTTGGTCTGTCGGCGAAGACTATGCCGAACTGAACCAGATCCTGCAAGTTCTCTGGATAAACTCGAGAAGCCGCACAGCCAGCGAGATCGTTCTGGAAGGGCATCAACGCGTGACCCTTATCAGGAGAGAGGTTTCACCACGTTCTCTTTGTAGGATGACGACCACGAGGAGGCGGAGCGCCCATGATACCGTCCAAGGCCGCTGCTCCCACCCATCACACAGAAGGGGTTCCCGTAGCCTCGCCCTCGTCACGACTCGGGATGTTATAAATTTCGTTCCACTTTTCCTCCACCTTCACCGGTGATAGGGGACTCTTTTCCTATGTCCCCAAATCCATAAACTCTGGACCTTCGCTCGTGACCTCAATAGCAGCCCCGTCCACAGGCAACTCGGAGCCTCCCACTTCAACACTAACCTCCTCCGACATGTGGGCCTACGAGAGTTGTTGTTCGGCCAAGCTTGCCCACGACAAGGAGTGAGCAGCCTCAGAAGATGAGAACCCATCACCTCTCGAGGACGATGCCGAGCTGCTGGATTGGTTGCAAGATATGTTTGATGAACTCAGAAAATTTTCGAAATACAAAAAAGTGGTCCCAGATAGAGTGGGGTAAGGAACTTATTAAGGAAGGAGAAACTTCTCGATTAACGGTCATGTGATGCCTCCTCGATAACTGCGAACAAACACGAAACGTCGCTTGGAAAGCCAGTGCCACGTGGCGACTAGATCCAAGCTTTCTCAGTGCTTCAATTTTGTTGCGCCCTCGGCGTTGCATCCGAGGCCAAACCTCATGAGGAGCTTTCACAAGGACTTAGTTTTGTCATGCCTTTGTCATGGCATCCGAGGCCGGCCCTTATGAGGAGATTTCTCAAGGCTTCAATTTCTCCACACCCTCGGTGTCGCATTCGAAGCCAACCCTCATGAGGGTTTTCCTCAAGACTTTAATTTTGTCACACCTTCGGCGTCGTATCTGAGGATAACCCTTATAAGGGGCTTTCTCAAGGCTTCAATTTTTCCGTGCCCTCGTCATAACATCGAGGCCGACCCTCATGAGGGACTTTCTCAAGGATTCAGTTTTTCCATGCCCTCGACGTCGCATCCGAGGCCAACCCTCATGAGGGGCCCTCGCAAATATTGATCTCCAGTTTGTTAGGATGACATTGACGAGAGGAAACTCTTAGGGCCTGAGTTGATCAAGAAGACTGATGATGCAGTCGCTCAAACCAGGAGGCACTTGCAGATAGCTCAGGACGGGCAGAGGAAGTGAGCTGATTGTCATCGAAGGCCTCTGGAGTTTGAGGCAGGCGATCTTGTTTTCCTGAAGGTTTCTCCATGGAAGGGTGTTATCCTCTTTGGTGGTAGGGGCAAGCTGAGTCCCCGATTGATCGGTCCATTCGACATCATGGAACGAGTGGGAAAGGTAGCCTACAGGCTCGTGCTGCCACCAGCTTTGGCCGGAGTCCATGATGTATTCCATGTCTCTCAGTTCAGGAAGTACATCAGGGATGAAAATCATGTCTTTGACTACTCGGAATTGTCCGTGAGACCAGACTTATCATGCGAAGTCCAACCCATCTCCATCTTGGACAGGCATGAGAAAGTTCTGAAGAATAAAGTCATCAAGCTTGTTCGGGTCTCATGGAGTCCTAACTCGCCCGGTGAGTCGACTTGGGAACTTGAGGAGATTCAGAAGAAGTTTCCTCATCTGTTCGAGTAGTTTTCTTTTCTTTTCTTTGCTTTCCAGTTTGGGTTACCCAACAACCCGCTTGAAGGAATTTTGAGGATGAAATTCTTCTTGTAAGGTGGGTAGGATTGTAACCCCCATGTCCGTTGTGTCATATTGTATTGTTGTATTATCTTCTTTCTCTTATTGTATTTATTGGATTCCGATTTTCTATTATTTTGTCATTTCTTGAACACCAAATTGTTTCTCTCTTTCAACTATTATTTGAACTCATATTCCAGCTATTCTTTTTCCTTATTATTGTGTTCTATTCTGGAATTAGGCCCAAATTTTTTTCAAGACAAATCCTATCTTTTTTCTCATGTTATTTTATTGAGATCACAATCTGAGCCCAACCCAAGCCCATCTCCTATTGAATTCTAACCCAAACCAAAACCCATTTCTTATTGGATCCCAAACCCAAACCTATATCCTGTTGGATCCTAGACCCGAACCCACCTACTCTACTCCCACTAATAGCCAATCCCAAAATCTCTCCATGCTCACATCCCTCACTAATCTCCTGCTAATTAGAAACTAACCCCATTATCTACCCACTTTCCCTAATACTTCCCTATTAATCAGACCCCTAATCTTCCCTTTTCAAACCCAACTCTTCATCTCCCCTACTATTCAAACCCAACCCCCATTACTGTGCAACTCTGACCTCTATCTTCTTCTTCTGATTCGCTGTCGAAACCCACCTTGCGAATCCTCTTCGCTCACCCTCGTTGCTCAACCTCCTGACCACCGTCACCGCCCTGGCTCCCTCCAATCCTCGTCGCCATCCACAAGCACCGAAACCCTCCATCTTCTTCCTCTGTTTTGCCATTGTCGAACCCATCGGAGCACCCCGATCACCAGTCACCTCCTCTAGTCCATCATCGACCTCCATCCCCTGCTCCTCGACCACCACTCGAGCCACTGTCGACCTCCTCCCTGTCGCTCGCCGCCTCGCCTGCACTGCATCACCAACGCCATTGCCCTGCCATGATTGCTGCCATCAATCGAAACCCAACACCTCCATCGAACTCCAGTCTCCACCACCACCAACTGCCGCCATCCTCTCGCCGAGAGCCACCACCGAAGCCGACCACGACCCCCGACCGACGCCGCTGTCTCCGTTGCTGTTTACTGGTGTTGATCTTGTTTTCTACTATTTTGGGGATCCGGTGTTTGCTGTTTTGGCCGAGATTGTTGTTTGGCTGTTTGTTGTTGCTGCAATTAATGTTCGCTATTTGCTGTTGTGTGCTCCGCCCGTTGCTTGTACGTGCATCGTTACCACCGGGATCCTAATCCCGTTATTCTATTATAGTCGGATTAACCATATAAAAGGAAAGTCTTCTTGAACACCATGGCTATTCTAGTTCAAGATTGTTTGAACCCTGCAAGTAGTCCATATTTTAAGTATCCAATATATTTTTATGATATCTGCCAAAGAGGTTATCACGAATTCATCGGCGAAACCAAGTGATAACTCTCTTTTCATGCCATTATATTTGACTTAAACCCAAACATGATTGAACATTGTCATATGCATACTACTTAGATACAAATTAGAGATATGATTCTAGAGAATGATAATTGAATGCTTTTGATTGGATGTGAAGTCGTATTGAAATTCACGTGTTTACATACCATGATTATAATTATCTTGCTTGTCTATGGTAGAATTTCATCCAAATTTTAAGTAGAATGTCCAGTTAAATATTTGCCATGAGATTATATGCTTGCATGTTTAAACCATTGCTAGTTCATATCAATTAACTTGCTAGCCTACTGTCTACTCAATGTTGCATTAAACTTTCGAACCTGTTGCCGTAAGAATTTAATAGAATCTTGTAAATAACAGTTGTAACCCTGTGAATCTACTTTTCAGAACTTTTGACGGATTTAAATTATGATATAAAACCTGCAAGTTATCAGTCTTTTAATGCTGCCAGGTCTAGATTTTCAGATTTGTTGTTTACATGCGTATCGTTGTGAATTAATAATTGAAAGAAATGTTAACAATAGAATTAAAATTTGAAATTGATATGGCTGCAACTAGACATGATTAGGAATCACCCTGAATTTTTGTGGAAATATTTGATGAATATGCAGACCTGATATGTACATGTAAAGATGACTCTAAGTTTCTGCCTGAACATGAAAGCTGTAGAAAATATGATACACCCAGTTTCTATACTTATCATATGTCATGTGTATATGCGCTGGAACCGGCAGCGAGTCTAGTTTCTAGAACTCCTGATGGATCCTGATTTTTTTTCCTGTAGTAATGGAAATCTCTGTTTTGGTACAGCAATGTCTTGTTGTCCATAAGAATGTCTTTGTACTGATTTAATATTAACATGTTTAGCTTATGCTTATGAGTAGAATTAGTCACACCTTGCATGATACAAACTCGAGATCTTCTTACATGCTCACATTAGGATGTAATAAAATATTAACAAGCTGGGGTATTAAGGGTTGACTTGGTAGTGAATAATCGGAGACTGTACTTGGTAAAGGCCCTATTGTTTATATTGATTATTATCATGGAAGGTGGAGTATCGATTGTTAATTATTGATTTTTAATTATTGTTATCGATGTCGAGAACATGATCTGTAAAGTTCACCATCACAGTCTAAAACGATCACTATTTTCATACACTGAACCTGTGGTATGGGACATAGTACTACATGCATTAGATAGGTTAATAAAAGACTAATAAACTTGGATTGTCACTTGCATTCTTGATCTTGAATATTGTCATCGATCTTGATCTTTGATTGTAACCATTGAATCTTGCATGATTAATTGTAGACCCTTGATCGCATTATCGACCTTTGTTATTGCTCCTTGACTTGATCTAGTTCATTATTCTTGATATACCATGTTTTTCTTGCTCTCTACTTTCATTACTTGCAGTACGGAACATCCTTTAATGGATAATATTTTCTACTTTAGATCACGAGGTTGCAGGTACACACGGAGTAATACCCGAAGGACTTGGTGAGCAACACTTCTAAATGGACCTCAAGAATAGACTGCTTGATTTTCTATTTACGCTATTTTCTTTTGATTATTGTTATCATTATTGTACTTTGTTTGGGCTTTATGACCCAAATTTTTTTATATCCCAGAAGTTGGACATTGCTTTATGAGTTTATTTCATGAATCATCTGAAGTTTATTCATTGTTCATATGGTTATTGTTTCTTGCATGGTTGTGAACACTTTTTTCATATTATTGAGTTAGACTGGTACATCTTATAGATGGTATTTACATCATTCGCTGGGTCTTCGTTACACACTCGTATTCCCGTAATTCGGGAAGTGGGGCGTGACAATATATATGTGTGTATGTGTCACGCCCCGCTTCCCAAAAGGAATACGGAATACGAGTACGCGATAAAGCCCAACGAATGATTTTCATCATTCATAAGTTGTAGGATCGACTCAGCATCATAACAAGGAATATAACAAATATATTCAACCACGTATGCATGAATAATTTATTAACCAACACAAATTATTTGAAACAAATATAAATTCCTCAAATAAAACAAGATCTGGAACAAAAGTAAAATTTCAGGGACTAGATGAACGTTACAAGTTTTAAGTAGCAACAAGAGTTAAATAAACTCAAATACAAAATAACTAAAGCAAGTTTTTCCAAGCGAAGCCTAGAATGTCTGCTCACCCACTCCTTCTGGCAACTCGTCTCCAAAGTCAGTATATATATATATAAATAGAAAGAAACAAGGAAACAGAAAGAATAATCTGCCCGTTAGTGCAAGTTACGGGCCGCTAGTAGTACAAGCAAGGGGTATGAAAACAAGTGCAAGAAAATATGAAACAAGATTTGGAATCAAGAGTATACAACATGATTTGACAATGATGCAACAAGTAGTGAAGTTCAAGAGACTAGCTAGCAAGTGAAACAAATCAAATAACAGGATCGGGTAACAAATACCAGTGGCAAAAATAGGTAACAAGTGTGCCTATAGTTGTGTCAAGTATCAAGTAACAAGTAACCAGTAACAAGTAACAAGTATCAAGTAAGGTGTCAAGCGTGTACAAGTAACAAGTTATTCTTAAGTCTATTGTTTAATTCTATGTAGGTAGCATGTCATGCGTCTCATTTATTTACCATATGGTTGATACATACAAACAAGTTACGTTTAGATTTCGTAGTGGACTCTATAGGTCATGTACTCGGGTCTTCACAGGACTGCAAAATATGGTCGGTAAACTTGATCGGTAACATGTAATTAACTTGGTCGGTAAACTTGATCGGTAACTTAGTCGGTAACTTGGTCAGTAAACAAGTCACACTGGAAACACGGGTCCCCTTCCGAGTACAGACTCCTATATTGTCCACTACTAGATCATTCCCTTAAACCCAGGCTTGTTCTTATTATTATTATCAAATAGGCAAGAAAGTGTGTGAAATAGGGCAAGTAAACATGATCAAGAACAGGGAACAAGTTTAAGCTAGGTAGAAAGTATATTCAAGTATCAAACAAGATATAATTATCAAAACAACGAGAATTCCAATTCTGGACAGTATGATGTTGCTGCACCGAGGCGGAGATTCCTGTTGCTACAGGAATGCAAATCTGGATCAGTCAGAAAATATAGAAATTACACTCTCTGCCGAATCCAGTGCATATAAACAAGATACAGGAAAGTTGTAGAAACTAGTGTCAAAATAGCAAACAACATAGAACTCGTGTTCAACCAGAATTTGTAAAATTGTGTTGATAAACATGAAACATGTCTGAAACTTCATCAATTAATTTCAAAAAAATAGGGAAGGTCTTCTAGTGTGTCTAGTATCACCATGAAAAATTTCAAGGCATTATCTTACAGGTAGCATAGTTAATTGAATTTGTAAAACAAAGTGATGCAGCAAATTTATGAATCTGAAATTTCAGACACAACAGCACTAGGGTAGTAATCTAGGCTAAACTTCTTTTTTAGAACTCATGTCCAGATTCTGATGTTACCAGGGTCGAAACAGCAAGTAAAAACAGGAACAACAACATAAGTGATTTCTTTTATATAAAAAGTGGCATGATTAATGAGTATTATGAGTCTAAAATAGTGTGTGATACAAATCAGGGGTTCACAAGTATTATCTAATTATTTGAACACATGAAATTAAGAATCACCTTGACTTGTAGATGTATGTTTGTATGATGCATGTGTTATGAAATGAATTTATCAACGAAAGATTGTGACTCTTATGATCATAGAATTGATAAGGATGGCAACAAGTAAAATGAGACCATCAAATGATAAGCCAAAGGAGAGTCATAACTACAATCTACTTACGGTATTTTCAAATAAAAGCTTTACTAGAACAACGAATTGTACAAGAGGATACTTGCCTTGATTGGATAAGGACGTTGATAGACGATCGAGATCGGATGGATCGGATCGGTGTGGATCTTGATGACGATCAATATCAAGGAAATCGACGGCAGAGATCGCTCAGATCTGATGATCAAGATGATCAGAGAATCAGACGGCTGAGATTCGATCAAATCCTGATGATGATGGAGATGATCATCAAGATCAGATCAAACAAACAGTCCAGATCAAGGTGATCAAGTCAGATCCATTGATGAAGATCTGATGATGACTTGGATCTTGATCAGATCTGAAGATGGCAACGAACGCGAGGAGATCGAACGGTTGAGATTCAAACTCAATCTCCTCCCTCGATCAAATAGTGGCGATGGTGATGGGAGAGCTTTGACAGTGGCTACGGCGGTGAGGCGGCGGCAGCGTCGAGGAGCTCGACTGGGGAGCAGTCGATGGAGGGCGGTGATGGCGATGGGAGGAAAACGAGGCTCTGTTTTGGAGAGGAAAAACAGAGAAGGAGAGTGGCTAGCAATGGCAGAGCTTGGGGACAGTCGAGGGCGATGGGTAGCGCGAGGCTCAGGCAGGAGGTAGCAAGGGGAGCTCATTGCGAGGCTTCAAGGTGGTCGACGGTGTTCTGGATGACGATGGTGGGTTCCCTGGTGGGCGAGGTCGAACAAACAGAAGTGGAAGGCGAGCAGCGGTGGGGTGCTTGGGTAGAGTTGGGCACAGTCGACGGAAAGGACGAGGATGATGGACGTAGGAGAGGTTGGGTTTCGGTGGGCGAGGCTCTAGATGAGGTGGAGGTTGCGAAGGCGATGAGGAGTGGATGGAGAGGTGATGGGTTCAGCGAGATGCAGACGGGAGAGAGGGAGAGATGACGGAGGGATGGCTGATTGGTTTGAAGATGATGCAGGCTCGATGGTGAAGGCGAGGCGACGGGGAAGGGGAATCGATGGTGGAAGACGAGGTAGGGATGATGAACAGTGCGTGTGTGTTTGTGTGTGTGTGTGTGAGAGAGAGGGGTTAGGCGACTAGGGTTGAGATGGGTAGGCTTTAGGTTAGGGTTAGAGTAATATGGTATTTATAGTATAGGGTTTTGGGTTAATGGGTTCAATAGGATTTGGATCAAAAAAGAGAATGGGTTTTGGGTTATAAAATCCAATAGGAGATAATTAAATAGAATAGGCTTTGTAAAACACACACACACACACACACACACACACACACACACACACACACACACATATATATATATACATTAAATCATGAACAATCAAAACTAATAATAGTACTAATAACAATAACACTAATAAAAATAACAATAACAATAGTAATAATAATGGGATAATGAGAATAATAGTAAAAGTAGCAATGTCATATACAAAATAAGATTATATTACAATATGAAGATTATTTGAAAATAACTACAAATACGATTAACGAATAGAAGTGAACTTTTAATAAACCATCAAGAAATAACAATAATAATATTAATAGTTAATAAAATACAAAAATAAGATTTGGTTTTAAGAAATTCATTAAAATAATTCAAATAGTAATATTACATTTGATTTGGCTAAAGTTTAAATAGTCGAATAATTTGTAAAAATACACCATCATTCGAAATAAATATAATTTTTGATTCGAAAAGAATTTAATAGAAGGTCTAATCGAATTAAAAACAGAAATAAATTTATAAATAATTAACATATAGAAAATATTCAGAAAAATATTTATTTACGGAAACGGGGGTTACAAATCCTACCCACCTTACAACTAAATTTCGTCATCGAAGTTTGCTTAGGCGGTACATAGGACTGGGAAAAAGCAAACTTGTGGTAACAAAACAAAGAATTCGGGAGAGAAATGAAATGGTGGCAACACCAGAAAGGAATAAGGAATAAGTGGATGAGGATGATATCAAATAATGGATTGATTCATGATGGTAATGGAATGCAAGAAAGAAGTAAACGGTATCAGAAGGAAAGAAACAACACAAGACTTGCAAGATAACGAAGCAGGAAGATGAAGGAGTAGGTAGAACTGAAATCGAAGAGAGAATGGACAGGGGAGAATTGAACCCAATAATGAGTCAACGGATGATGATGATTGTAAGGAATGGAAGGAAGCAAACAGTACAATGAAGAAGGAGCAAAAAGGGAATCCTAAGACCTATTGGTTATGGGCCCACACGCTTCCACTGCGCCACTCTGATCGCAGAGACTCTATAAATAGCATCCATTAGCTCTAGCGATCTGCTTCGTGGCGCACCATATCCTTGATGCGTCCAAATGACATCTCACTAGCATGAAGTCGTACTCCTGGTGACTTTAGATTCTGAACAGTTCTTAAAATCCTGGGACTCTGCATGTACATCTTGGAGCAAAAGATGACACTTCCTCTCCTGGTGATGATCCAAGCCGCTGACATGTCGTAGCAGATCAAGTGATACCGATCGACTAACCAAGTAGAAGAAAAGAATGGATGACACCATAATCAAAGGGATACAGGTACGAAAAGAAATGAATTATACCCAATAATTAATCAATAATGAGGACGACTGAAAGAGACGGAAGAAACAGGAATCAAGGAATTGAATAAGAAGAGATCAAAATGAATTAAAAAAGGCTAGTATCTAGATCAAGTTGATTATCAATTTTTCATGTAATTGCATGGCCTGTTAATAGTTGAGTTAATCCTGACTAAGTCAAGTCTGTCTAACGTATTAGTCAAACTAATACATTAACCAAACCTGGGCTCTGATACCACTAAAAACCTGTCACGCCCCGCTTCCCAAAAGGAATATGGAATACCATTACGTGACAAAACCCAGTAAATGATTTTCATCATTCATAAGCTATAGGATCGACTCAGCATCATAACAAAGAATATAACAAATATATTCAACCACGTATGCATGAGTAATTTATTAACCAACAGAAATTATTTGATACAAATATAAATTCCTCAAATAAAATGAGATCTGGAACAAAAGTAAAATTTCGGGACTACAAGCCTGTTACAAGTTTTAAGTAGCAACAAGAATTAAATAAACTCAAATGCAAAACAACTAAAGCAAGTTTTTCCAAGCGAAGCCTAGAATGTCTGCTCACCCACTCCTTCTGGCAGCTCTTCTCCAAAGTCTGCATATATATATACATATATAGCAATAGAAAGAAACAAGGAAACAGAAACAATAATCTGCCCGTTAGTGCAAGTTACGGGCCGCTAGTAGTACAAGCAAGGGGTATGAAAACAAGTGCAAGAAAATATGAAACAAGATTTGGAATCAAGAGTATACAACATGATTTGATAAGGATGGAACAAGTAATAAAGTTCAAGAGACTAGCTAGCAAGTGAAACAAATCAAGTGACATGATTGGGTAACAATTACAAGTGGCAGGAATAGGTAACAAGTGAGCACGTAGTTGTATTAAGTATCAAGTAACAAGTAACAAGTAACAAGTAACAAGTATCGAGTAACAAGTAACAAGTATCAAGTAAGGTGTCAAGTGTGTACAAGTAACAAGTTATTCTTATATTTATTATTTAATTCTATCTAGGTAGTACTTCATGCATCCCATTTATTTAGCACATGGTTGCTACTTACAAACAAGTTACGTTTAGATTTCATAGTGGATTATATAGGTCATGTACTCGGGTCTTCACAGGACTGCAAAATTTGGTCGGTAAACTTGATCGGTAACATGTAATTAACTTGTTCGGTAAAATTGATCAGTAACTTAGTCGGTAACGTGGTCGATAAACAAGTCACATGGGAAGCATGGGTCCCCTTCTGAGTACAAGCTCATATATTGTCCACTCCTAGATCTTTCCCTTCAACCTCAGGTTTCTTCTTATTATTATTATCAAACAGGCAAGAAAGTGTGCGAAACAGAACAAGTAAACATGATCAAGAATAGGGAACAAGTTTAAGCTAGGTAGAAAGCATATTCGAGTATCAAACAAAATATAATTATAAAAAACGACAAGAATTCCAATTCTGGATAGCATGACGTTGCTGCACCGAAACTAAGATTCCTATTTCTATAGGAATGCAAATCTAGATTCGTCAGAAAATCTAGAAACTAGACTCTCTGAAGAATCCAGTGTATATAAACAAGATACATGAAAGTTATAGCAACTGGTGTCAAAACAGCAAACAACACAGAATTCGTGTTCAACCAAAATTTGTAAAATTGTGTTTATAAACATGAAATAGGTCTGAAACTTCATCAATTAATTCCAGGAAATTAGGAAAGGTCCTCTAGTGTGTCTAGTATTTGCATGCAAAATTTCAAGTCATTATCTTGCAGGTAGCATAGTTAATTGAATTTGTAAAATAAAGTGATGCAGCAAATTTATGAATCTGAAATTTCAGACACAGCAGCACTAAAATAGTGATAATTCACAAATCCTTACTCGGAATTCGTTTCCGTCAAAAGGGTAGTAAACTAGACATCTGGGGCTAAATTTCATGTTTAGAACTAAAGTTCAGACTTTTATGTTATCAGGGTCGAAACAGTAAGTAAAAACAGGAATAACAACATAAGTGATTTCTTTTATATAAAAAGTGGCATGATTAATGAGTATTATGAGTCTAAATTAGTGTGTGATACAAATTAGGGGTTCACAAGCATCAAGTCAGTGCCCATGGCTATTCTCAACTCAAAAGAGAGCAAAATCAACACATGCATCATACAAACATACATCTACAAGTCAAGGTGATTCTTAATTTCATATATTCAAATAATTAGATAACAAATAGATCTAATAAGTTTTGAAACGAATATATCAACGAAAGATTATGACTCTTATGATCATGGAGTTGATAAGGACGGCAACAAGTAAAATAAAATTATCAAATGATAAGCCAAAGGGGAGTCACAACTACAATCTACTTGTGGTATTCTCAAATAAAAGCTTGTACTAGAACAATGAATTGTACAAGAGGATATTTGCCTTGATTGGATGAGGATGTTAATCGACGATCGAAATCGGCATGGATCTTGATGACGATCAAGATCAAGGAAATCGACGGCTGAGATCGCTTCGATCTGATGATCAAGATGATCAGAGAATCAGATGGTTGAGATTCAATCAGATCCTGATGATGATGGTGATGATGATCAAGATCAGATAAAACGAACGGTCCAGATCAAGGTGATCAAGTCAGATCTGATGATGATCAAGATCCTGATGCTATGATGAAGATCTGATGATGGCTCGGATCTTGATCAGATCTAAAGATGGTGACAATCGTGAGGAGATCGAATGGTTGAGATTCAAACTCAATCTCCTCCCTTGATCAAACAGTGGTGATGGCAATGGGAGAGCTTCGACAGTGGCTATGGTGGCGAGGCGACAGCAGCGGCGAGAGCTCGACAGGGGAGCAGTCGACGGAGGGCAGTGACGGTGATGGGAGGAAGACGAGGCTCTGTTTTGGAGAGGAAAAACAGAGAAGGAGAGTGGCTGGCAATTGCGAAGCTCAGGGACAGTCGAGGGCAATGGGTTGCGCGAGGCTCAGGCAGGAGGCAGCAAGGGGAGCTCGCTGCGGGGCTTCAAGGTGGTTGATGGTGTTCTGGATGATGATGGAGGGTTCGCTGGTGGGCGAGGTCGAACAGACGGAAGTGGAAGGAGAGCAGCGGCGGGGTGCTCGGGTGGAGCTAGGCGCAATCGACAGAGAGAACGTGGATGATGGACGTAAGAGAGGTTGGGTTTCGGTGGGCGAGGCTCTCGGTGAGGTGGACGTTGCGAAGGGGATAAGGAGTGGATGGAGAGGTGATGGGTTCAACGAGATGCAGATGGGATAGAGGGAGAGATGACGGAGGGATGGCGGATGGGTTCGAAGATGATACAGGCTTGATGGTGAAGGCTAGGCGACAGGGAAGGGGAATCGAAAGTGGAAGACGGGGTAGGGATGATGAACAGTTTGGGGGGGGGGGGGGTTAGGCGGCTAAGGTTTGCAGAGTGAAATGGGGTAGGCTTTAGGTTAGGGTTAGAGTAATAGGGTATTTATAGTATAGGGTTTCGGATTAATGGGTTGAATAGCATTTCGATCCAAAAAGAGAATGGGTATTAGGTTTTGGGTTATAAAATCCAATAGGAGATAATTAAATAGAATAGGTTTTGTAAAACATACACACATATATATATACACATTAAGTCATGAACAATCAAAACTAATAATAGTAGTAATAACAATAACACTAATAAAAATAACAATAGTAATAATAATGAGATAATGAGAATAATAATAACAATAGCAATGTCATATACAAAATAAGATTATATTACAATATGAAGATTATTTGAAAATAACTACAAATACGATTAACGAATATAAGTGATTTTTTAATAAACCATCAAGAAATAATAATAATAATATTAATAGTTAATAAAATACAAAAATAAGATTTGGTTTTAACAATTTCATTAAAATAATTCAAATAGTAATATTACATTTAATTTGGCTAAAGTATAAATAGTCGAATAATTTGCAATAGAAAATAGAGTTAAAATACACCATCATTCGAAATAAATATAATTTTTTTATTCGAAAAGATTTTAATAGAATGTCCAATCGAATTTTTAAAAAAATTATAAATAATTAACATACAGAAAATATTCAAAAAATATTTATTTACGGGAACGAGGGTTACAGTATGTGTATTTTTACAATTATACACTCAATTAACCATAACCCTAATTAACAAAACTATGTTTTAAAACCATGATCTAATTCTAAAACCATGGGCTAAATCCAACAAAACCCCCTCCTCCCCCTTCCATTCATCGCCGACCACCTTCCCACCCTCTCCCCATTTCATTTTTTTTAGAAACCCTAGGATATTTTTCAAGCCTCTCTTCCTCTCATTTAAAATTTTTTAAACAACAAATCTTTCCTCATACTTCAGAATTCCTTCTTTTTCATTCACAACATCCCTACAACTTCAAATTTCCTTCATCAATTCTAAGGAGAAGGAGCCAAGATTTTGGAGCAAGGAGCTAGGTAGAGAAGAATCAATCAATTCATGAATTGTGGGTGTCTTCTAAACTCTTGCATGTTGATTATACTTTTTATTTTGAATGATGAATGATGAATGTTGCTGATTTTGTTGCTAGATAGTATGAATGAAGATTTTTTATGTGTATAATTCAGTACTTGAGCTAAGATGGCAGTTCAGGGGAAAAGGCTTGAACTTGTGAAGTTGTAGTAAGAGTAATTAGAAGAGTAATTAAAAAAGTCATAACTTTATGACATGATTGAATTTTGGATTAAAATTTTTACAGTAGAATCTTGATTATGTGCCTATGAACTCCACCAAATTTCATAAATTTTGGGTAAGGGTTGGTATTTTTAATAAATCCAACTTGTTACTGATATAGAATTATCTTGTTATTCTAGTTAGAATGATCATGCTTGACTTATAAATTTTATATCTTCATGGTCAATTTGAATATAGAGCTAAAAATTTTACCATGACATCTCATGCATGTTTATAATAACTCCACAAAATTTTGTAAATTTTGGATATGGTTTGATATTCTAATGAATTCTATCTTGCTGCTGGTATGGGATGAAATCTCTGCTCTGTATGTATTTAACATGCTTGACTTACAAAAATCGTAACTCCTGTTTACTATGAGTTTAGAGTTGAAATTTTTACTGTAGGTACCCTAACGTGTATATATAAATATCCCAATTTTTCATAATTTTTGGATGACATTTGATATTTCCAGAAAATGCTATATCTATACTGGGTAAGGAAAACATTGAACTATCTTTAGGTTCTGTTTCAAGAATTTTTTATTCACTTTGGAAATTCTATCATTTCAAAATATAAGGATTCTTGTGTAACACCCTGCAAAATTGGAAATGACAATTTTGTCCTTCGTGTGTTACGCACATGTATTTTATCGTTACGGGTGATATTTTCTATGTGTTTCAATTATTTATTCTATGACGTGTCCGAATTCGTTTTACAAGCGCAAACTCATTTTTTCTTCTATTTTTGATTAAAATATTTTATATATGCGGTGCACGTATTTACTATGTACGTATTGATTACATTATTGAATGTGTATATTAAATATATTTTTCTTATGTTGTATTTCGATAATCTATAAATATTTTTCGTTGATAAGGTCAATTTCATATTTGACCATTTATTTTTACGTGCAATGCACGTGCAATTTCATCTCAATTTTTCATTCTAAAATTTTATTAAGTTATGCATAAGTTCATTCTATTTTTGTCTCATTTACTTTCTTTTTCTCTAAATTAGAACACATAGGCCTAATTGATGACTCTAAGCCCAATGAAATAAATAAAATAAAAATAAACCAAGCCCACAATGAGAAGCCCCCTAAGAGAACCTACTTCTAATGTGTATACACTTTTACACTTGTCTTGTAACAACTAGTAGCTACACAAATTAATAAAATATAAAAGTGAGAAGAGTGTGCACTTGTGCACTACACGTGCACGTGCACGCACAAGAGGAGTAGGCCGGCCTTGATGGAGAGAGTGGGAGAGTGGGAGAGTGAGGTAGTGGGTAGTTACTTGGAGTGAATCCTAGCTGTAACACCCCTGCCCCGGGCCCGGATAATTTATACAATTTTTAAGACAAATTAGATACTATGTAGTACAACTGCCCACCACAGGCTGCCTCTCAAAAGGTGGTTAACCGAATTGGTGACTCTTGATCCTTGGCAATTATATTTATATAATACTTTATTATGTGAAACTATCGATGTGGGACATTCTTTCCCACACCCTTTCCATTTTCTATACCGTGCACACCCCACATGAAGGAAGCCGTGGGCCCCCTCCAAGTGTGCCACGTGGCCTTTTTTGAAGAAGCACATAGCACACTTGTGCTGTTCTTCAATAAATCCGGTGGGTCCCCCCACCTATTTCAAATCCGGATACAAACAAACCACTTTTTCAAACCAATTTAATTCTTATAAATCCCTCCCATAGAATAATTCTATAGGACCAAGTCTCAAATTCATTTATTATATATATTTCAAACCATATATATATTTCAGAAATACGGGGTATTACACTAGCCTTACAATTCCCCTATATAACATCCCCCCCCCCCCCCCCCCCTCTCCTATTGGTTTGTCTTTTGCACTAAAACTAATAATCAAAAGAGAGAAAGAAAAGAAAGAGAGTTAGAGATTTTTTTCTTGTAATTCTTGGAGGCCTGGAGTTGTTCTTGCTAGGAGGAGAAGTGCTAGGCGAATCGTGCTGGAACTAGGAGCTTTTCTAGGAGCTTTTCTTCTACATTACAATCTTCATTAAGGTGGGTGTTTCTTGAATGCTTTCTAATTTTAGTAGGATGATGCATGCTAGTTTGAAAAATGTGTAGTTGTAATGTAGATTGCACCATGCTATTTTAATTATGCTATGGCTTGTAGAAATGATGTTGTGTTCAATTTAATGGCTAGAATTCATATTAATTAGAAAGAGAAAAGAGAGTAACATCTAGTGGGTGTCTCCGTGCTTTATAAATTATTATAAATAGTTTATGGATGAATTGTTGATGCATGCTAGATGTTTAGACTAATTGTAGTTGATTACATGTGTAAAATCATGCTATAATTGAGGTGAGAGCTCTTCTATGAGGCTCTGTTTTTTAGTTCTAATTGTACTTCAAAAATTATAACGATTAGACTAGATGGAATCTAGTGCTGAAAATTTTACAGGAGCATCTTGTATGTTTCAGGAACATCTCTTTAAAATTTTATAAGATTTGGAGGTCGTTTACTATTTTAATAAAATCCGAATTTATGACTGGTTGATTTTTGACTGTTTGCTGGAAGTTTGAACACATTTCGGGTTGATCAATTCAACACTGCAAATGAAGTATTTTGAGAAAACTCATAAATAAGAAATTGTAATAGACATGTAAACCTTTCTGTAAAGTCTATGAAATTAATATTTCATGGAGAAATGAATTTATAATGATTTTTGTAAGATCGAACAATAGCAGTATTTTAACTGCAGTATTGCATTCCAATCCTGCTGCATATTTTGAAAAATACTGGGTTATAAACATAATATTTTGTAATTACAAAGTTATAGTAGACATGTTAACCTTTTTGTCAAGTCTAAGAAATTAATATTTCGTGGAGAAATGAATTTATGATGATTTTTACAAGATCAAACAGTGGCAGTATGTTAACTGCAGTATAGCTTTTCGACCTTACTGTATATTTCGAACAATACTGGGTTATAGACTTAATATTTTGGAAAACTTATAACTACAAAGTTATAGTAGACTTGTATACCTTTAATTTGATTTAACGAACGCAAATTTTCATGAATTATACAATTTTCTATGATTTTTACAAATAGACTGGGCTGCAGTTTTCGCATTGTGAATCTTGTTTGATTAAAGGAAGATAAAAATTTGAAATACAATTGGATTCCTCTTGATGAGATTCTATAGTTATTCATCTTTGATTAAGAATATTTGGATTGCATACAATGCTATAAGTGATTATATTGATAATGAAAGTTGAAGTGAGTTACCTCATGTTATAAAATTATAAAGAAATGTTTTGAGAAAGAGATTGTGAATAACAAAATAAATAAATTGGGTTTTCAGGAATGATAATTACAAGAGTAAGAAGAATTGATTAATATGTGAATGAATAAAGTTCAAGATGTGAATAAAATGGAATTTAATACATGAATATTAAAGGGTATGAGTACCCATGAATTATAGAACATGAAAGGTTGTGATCTAGAGGTTTAATGAGACCTGGATACCGGCACATATTGAATTAATTGATTGATTTGAGATATGGCTATATGGGCCATCTCGGTGTTTTTGTTTAAGTCCGGTAGGAGGGGACACTAACTCTAGGTATTATAATTTATTCATGTCTTGAACTTAAGAATTAGGCACTAAGTAAAGATGTAGTAAACTTGGGCAAACATGAGTGGAGGGCCTCTATATAGTCGGGCAGTGGATCTCTAGGACTATAGACCCAGTCGGGCGGTGGATTCCGGGACTATGGTTGCTTGCGATGGAGGCAAACCTTAATTAAATCCGGAATTATGATTGATCGGACAGTGGATTCCAGGATTATGATTAGTCGAGCAAATAGTAGGTTGTACTCCAGTGTATATGCGTATACCGGGGCTAGAGGGACACTTGCGGAATGTTCGCATGACGAGGATTCTGTATAGTCGGGCGGTGCATTCTGGGACTGGAATCTGTACTCGTGGAATGTCAAAACTTTGTTTTATTACTGAGTATTTATCATGGTGAGGGATTAAACCCTTTAATATGGAGTACGTAGGTACTTGCCCTCAGACCTATGTAGTTTAGGATGCATAGAATCCGAACAAGTATGCATTCGTGTCATCTTAGCGTAAAACATCTGCATTAGGCATTAAGGCATCGCATACACTGACATGTTTAGAGTAATCACTTTTAACACTTTATTTACATTCAAGTTTGTGGTTGTTAAAGTATTAAAGAATCGTTATATTATGGCATAGTGAGGATTGCCATTTATAATATTTCGTCGGTTGTAAGAAACTGACATGCCAACAGTTTCATATGCAGGACGTGGAATTTACAAGAAGATATAAAGATAAATTTGATGCTGATGATTACTTTAATGCTAAAGTTGTTACAATTGTATATTTATCATTGTTGTACTTCATTTATTTTCCACTGCGTTATTGTTGTAAAAGAACAATGTTGTAATAAAAGTTTCAAAATTGCTAGTAAAATTGTACGAAGTGAAGTGTAGATCTTGTTGAGCTACGAATTACCGTATTGTGGTATTCGGGGCGTTACATATTGAGCTGAGAATTTTATATATGTTTCATATATATGTCTACTGCAATCCCACAAATTTTTGTAATTTTTTTAGATGATTTGATATTTAACAAAAATCATGTACCTATACTGGGATAAAAATTGTTGCTGCTCTGTTTCCATTATAAGTACCTGTTACCCTGAAAGGCATAACCCTATGATAAAAGGAAATTTGAATTTGAAATTTATACAATAGTATCCAAAATCAATGGGGAACACTTCTACCAAGTTTTAGGATTTTTTAACAAAGATTGTTATTTCTTTAAAGACAACTTACTGTTGTTAAGAAACGGTGTTGTTACTGTCTGATAATTTACATCCAATTCAAAATATTACATCTTCCTCTAAACTTGGTATTCTTGGCTAAATTTTCGATATATGATGATTTTATGTGTCTGGGACATTCCTACAAAATTTTATAGACTTTTTAGATCATTTGTTACTTTAAATGAGTTTTATTGTGCGACTGATTGATAGTTCTATTAGTTGTGAAATTTTTACATGATTATCAGTTTTGGCCATTTTTTGTCTTAAAAATTAAGTATTTTGAGATAATTTCCAACTAAGTATGTAACCCTCCTTTCTACCTATACATAATTTTTCTGTGTTTTGATTCTTCATAAAAATTTCTGTTTTTTTGAATTCGTGTTGTTTTAAATTTATATTGGATCTCCCATTGAAGTCCATTTATATTCATTAATTGTATTTATAGTTATTTTCAAAAAAAAAATATTGTAATACAATCATATTTTGTTATATGATCTTATTTTTATTATTATTATTATTTCTTTGACTATTTATAACTTGTGAGAGCTCATAGATTATTAATCCTTCTTTTATTATTATTATTGAAGCTCATTAAGTTAACCCAGGGTTCAATTTTAAACCACTTTACATATGATTTTGGATTTATTATTTTCAAAACGCAAGCCCAAATTATACTTCTTATTATCTTATTACTAATTAGTATTTTAATTTAATGCATAAAAATCCCATTCAATTATATGATTTTATTTGTTGTCTTACTACATTATTTTATTATTGAGTGAAGCCCAAACATACGCCATTCTATATGTATTTCATTATTTGATTTAATATATATATATTTTACAAACCCTATAATTCTAAACCCAAACCTGTTAACCTAATATCCCTTTCTTATTTATTTATATTTAAACCCAAACTCATTAACCCAATATCCCATTCTTATTTATTTATTTATTTTTAAACCCAATAGCTTCTTATTGGATCCTAACCCTATAACCCATTAACCCAACATCCTAAATACCTTATATATACTAATTAACCTAACCCTTAATTAATTAACCTAATTATCATCTAATATTTATCCCCCTGCCGCTATTCTCCTCCTTCATCTGTTTTTCTTTTCAAAACCCAACTTCCCCGACCTTTCCCTCGTCTTCCCCGACGAGCCGCTTGTCCATCCAACCTCGTCCCCCTGTCAAGAACTACCAATATTTCGCCTTCCCCCACCGCCTAATACCCCCTAATCTATCTCTGTTCTCAACCGCATCACCATCCACCTCGATAACCTCCGAGCTCCTTGTCGCCACCTACCCCTCTCCCCTTCTCCTTTCGCTATTTCCCTTCTCGAACCCATCGACTCCTCCCTCCATTGCCCCTGCCATGCCCTACCGCCGACCCCTGCCGCTACACCCCGAGCACCATTGCTCCACCCTCTCCCTGCCGAACACCGCCTGCTCCCTTCGCGGCCTAGGCGACCGTCGCACCTCCCCTGCCTCACCGCAGCCACAACAGCAGTGACCCTCTCTTCCTTGCTACAGCCATCGCAACCCCCTGTGACACCGTCCTGCCACCGCAACAACCTTGCCACTTCTCCTCCTCGTCGATGCCCCTGCACCCCATTCGTCCACCCCCCGCACTCCAGCGTCCTCCGCAACACCCTCATCCCCATCCACGACTGCCAGCAATCATCACTGCCACCGAAACTCCACCCCACCTCCACAGTCCATCGCAACCAGCCCTCGACCATCTCTAGTCCCCGCACCCCCAAAGCTGCTGTGTCGTCGCCCTTGCTGTTGTTGTTGTTGCCCCTTGCTTTTCTTGCTGTTGTAGTCTCTCGAGTGCTGTGTTGCACATGCTGCCGCCATTTTCGTGTTTTTCACGTACTATCATTGTCGTGTTTTGCACGTGTTTACTATGTACGTAGTTTGTACATGTTGCCATCTATGATGTTTGCATGTGTTGCTGGGTGCGTTGCTGTCGAGATTCTCATCCCGTTATTCTTTCGTTTTCAAAATCGTCATCTATAAGGCAATTTTCCACTTGAACTAGTTTATAATTCTTTTTCAAGAATTTTTTTTGATCTCCGCACGTAGTTCCTCTTTCATCTATCATATTTTATTTGTTTGATACCCTTCGAAGAGACTATTACGGATTCATCGGCAAAACCAAGCAGTAGTTTTGTTTTCGTGTCATTCCCTTGATTCAAACCCAAGCATGTTATATATTTTCATAAGCACACACGATATGAATACTTAAATTAGAAACATGTGTATAGACATTGATGAATGAATCCTTTCCGTTTGAATGTGATGAACATGATATGTTGATAATAATTTGTCTCACCAATAGTAGAATTCCACCCTAAAGTTTGAGTACGATTTTCTGTTAATTATATGCTTGCTTATTTATTTTGTTGTCTTTTAATAATAATCTAGCTGCTAGCCTGCTGTCTATTCTATGTTTATTTGAGTTTTTGACCCAGTTGCTGTCATAAATTAATATAACTTTGTAAACATCATTGTAGCTTTTTGAATCTATTTTTCAGAACTTTTTATGGATTCAGATTTACAAACTATAAGTTATTCGATTTTTAACACTGCTAGGTTTTCAATTTCCATATTTCTGTTTAGAGTTACACCGACGTGATGTTCTATTAAAATAAAATGTTAACAGTAAAAGTTGAACTTGAAATTTTATATGTTGTTACTAGACAGGACTAGAAGTCACCTAATTATTTTTATAAGATTATTTGATAATTCTCCAGACCTTTTATAAATATGAAAACAAGACCCAAGGTTGCTGTTAGAACACTAGTTCAGTAAAAAACCAGAATTTTTGACCTAATTGCAGACAATATCTTTTAAAACTTATTGAATAAGAGTTGTAGTCCTGTGTGTCTGGAATCCAGATTATCTGACAATTTTTTAATCCAACCTACATAATGCAAGATATTCATAATATTGTATAGTGACGTCTGAATTCCAAAATGCAGTCTAAAAGTACATCACCCTGCTTAATTAATTAAAACAGTAGATCAAATTTAAGTAATAAAATCTGAGAATAATTGTGTTGTTACTGAGCGCTATTAGTAATTAAAATATAACTTTTATGAGATTTTCAAATTATTTTTACAAATATCATTTGTATATAAGAATTTTAACCCTAACATGCTTCCTAAACATGTAACCAGTAAAGAATGAACTTATAGGCCTAGTTTCTGTATTTATTATATGTCTTGTAAATATGCGTTGGAACCAGCAAAGAGTCTGCTTTCCAAAATCTCTGATGGAATCTGATTTGCTCTCCTGTAGCAACATGGAAGTTGATTTTTGTACAGCAATCTCTTGCTATTCAGAATGTGTGTTTTGTATTTTTTGTATATCCATGTTTGATTTTGCATCTAGGGAATAGAATTAGTTATACCATGCATTTCATAGCCTTGCCATCTCCTTAACATCATTTCAAAACTTCTTTATCCATTGAATGTTCTCATTTGAGTATAATAAAATATTAACAAGCCGGGGTAAATAAGGGTCGACTTGGTAGTGAACAATCGAAGACTATACTCGGAAGGGCCCCTTGTTCTACAATGATTATTGTCGTGGATAGGGGATTATTGATTGTGGAATACTGATTGTTAATTATTGATTATTTTACTAAGTACATGATCTGTTGAGTTCACCACTATAGGCTAAAATGATCACTGTTTGCATGCACCGAATCTGTGGTATGGGACGCAGTTTTACGTGCATTAGCTAGGATAATAAAAGACTAATAAATCTAGAACTGACACTTGCATTCTTAATCATGATTATTATATTTGACCTTGTATCACTGATTCAATCATGGTTTATTGCATCATAAATTGTAGACCTTTGATTTTATTATCAACTCTTGTTATTGTCATTGATCTTTGAATTTGTTCTAGCCCATTTTTTCTTGTTATACCAAATTATCTTTGCTTCTTTGCTTCCACTACTTGATGTCCATAACTTGCTCTAACAGACAATTTTTCCCACCTCTAATTAATGAGTTTACAGGTACCGGAAGAAATTTGACTCAAGGACTTGGTAAGCAAACTTGCTGAAGAATGGAGCTGAACCATTAGACTGCTATAGTTATTTAATGTTATTTGTTTATTTTATTTTCTTCGTCGTACTTTGTATTCCGGACATGTATGACCCGAAGTTTACTTTTTCCCAGATGTTGGATATTATTGTGGTGAATTTATTTCATGGATATTTTGGAGTTTATTCATTGTTTACGTGGTTATCTATTCCTTGCGTGGTTGTGATCATTTGTATATTGTTGAGTTAATCTGTTACAGTTATGGATGATGTTCTTATCATTCGCTGGGTCTTTGTTGCGTACTCGTATTTCCGTATTTTGGGAAGCGGGGCATGAAAAAATACTGTAGTAGACACTTCGAACTTTCTAAAATATCTAAGAACATGAATTTCTGAGCAATATGTGAATTATAATGATTTTTACAGTAGACAGAACTGTGTATTGGCTTTTCCAATTTATGGTTTTTGCTAATGAGCATGCTATCATAAATTAGACTTGCATTTTGAACTTAAATCTGATGTTTAGTGGCTTTAGAATTTTTATGAATGTGTGGATTGAGTTGTGCTACCTCTATTCTAATTTTAAGTTGTAGAGTAGCAATTGAGTAAAGAGTTGCTCATTGTTTTTAGGATATGACTTGGCATGCAATTTGTATGTGTAATGTTTTGTTGTTGGGATTTGTTTATGCCCAACTTGTGTTGTATGTTGTTGTCTACATTGTGTGGAGGCTTGGGATTCACCTGGGCGTGTTTCTCCACGGAAACAGGGATGGGAATGACCCCATATTGGCAATTTTGCCTAGACTTTGCTTGATTTTTGAAATTGTAATCCCACATTTTTAGGTCACTTAGATGCCAAATTAGGTATGGCAACATTGCAGAGTATTGCCCTGATGTATGGTGCTTAAGTAGGGTCACTTAGATAGAGATTGGGACCCTAAGCCTAAGTTTTGATACATGAGTTTGACGGGTAGACCAGGAATTTGTGTCACCTCGAACACATTAGAGGAGACAACTTGTGTGCTGGCGTACTCACCGTACATTGAGGAAGGTACGATGTTGTTGGTGCTACCACTTTGTCCAGAGATCGTAGAGCGTAAAGATTAGCTGGAGCAACATGTTTGGGTTGGGCCGAAGTCGTAGTTAACTCCAAGTGTGGAAGGCAGAGTGGTAATCGACGGTGGTCAGTTCGCCGCTTGGTTGGGGCCGAGTTGGGCTCTTTTATGGGATGGGTTAAATTCTAAAATGAATAAGCTGGGTTGACTAGAAGAGCAACTAGTACAACTTAACTAGTTGTTCACAAATAGATCAAGTATATGTCTACTATGTTAGGATGTGAAACTAGTTGGTAGATTGCCTAGTTAATGAGGTGGTTGATTAATAAAATAGATCTAGTTTCTCCTAATAAACCATATAGATGAGCTAATAACCGGGATTAGAGCTTTTCACTAGAGCCATTAGAATCGGCCAAATCAGATGATGAATTTATAAATGTAGAAATGATAGAATTTAACCTTATTCATTAGTTTGGCCATAGTTATTGGTTAGCATTAGTACCCTTGGGCATGGTAGTATCCTAGAGTTAGATTAAGTCATTGTTGTGTGTTAAGGACAGGCACTAGTGGGTGTTATACTCACCTGTCAAGGGGACATGTGCAGCACCGTCTCTCCTATCAAGGGGACACAGGCGACATTGTCTCGACTGTTAACTTCTGGGATATAGGGAAAAGAACGGGAGGCATATATCTCCTGTAGGAAGTTAAGGGAATAGACCCCTAAGTGACCGTTTATATTCTATGTTATCAAATGAGTAGATTCTATGATAGCAACACAACGAGGATCAAGTGTTTAACATTAAGTCTCCTAGCGAAGTAGGGATAGATCCTGCAAGACCTTGCGGATTCACCTTATAATCATGATATCTTTTGGTAGACGCAGGAGTGGCTCTATCTGCAGATTCCGGCAGAGCTGCGGCAAAGCCAAATGATCCTGTAGGTAAGGCAAATAACACTAGAGGGGGGTGAATAGTGTTGTATAAAAAAAATTAAGAAATTGAACTTTTCGTTCTGTCCAGTCAACTTAAAAAGAGAATACAGTCGACTGGGGCGTCAGATAAGAAGAGTATTTTATACAAGTCTGGTCATTCGACTTATAGCGGAAACTCAGTCGACTTACCAGACAAGTGTTTGAAGAGTATTTTATACAAGTTTGATCAGTCGACTTATAAAGGAGACTCAGTCGACTTGGTAGACAAGTTTTTGAATAAAACACAGATAAATTGAAATGCAAGTGAAGAAAATACAACCACAGAGAGTGTCAACCACAGAGTACAAAGTGATGTATCCTGGTTCGGTCCTTCCGACCTACATCTAGTCCCCAAGCAACCCACTTGAGATTTTCCACTATTCTTGAAAAAATACAAGAATACCCTACAGCATTTGACAACAACCTTACCAAGCCCGTAAACCTCTCTCACCACTAGAGAGAGCACACCCACACTACAACCTAGAGTGAAATCCCGACTCTACAACCTAGAGCCCTACTCTCCAGCCGAGAGGAACACTCTCACAACTCGAGAGTGAAGAACAACAACAAAAGAGTTTTGTATGGTGACTAATACGTCAACTTCTTAAATCAGTCTCAAACGAATTCAATGTTATACTAGACTGATTTTCTGAGAACCAAGACTTAGAGATTATGAATGCTTTTAGAATGCTTGTTCTTTTCAAAACCAAAAGCTTGAAAACTTAAGAAACAAATGCTTGGAACCTTTTCATGGTGATTCCTATGCTCTATTTATAGAGAGGAATCATAGGAACGTTGAAGAACAGTTCCTAAAACTGAATTAAAACGGATAGAAATTGTTTTGAATTTGACAAACAAGTTTTGAAATCAGAAAACTATCGAAACGTCTTGTACAGTCGACTAGGTTGCCATATTGAGTCGACTAGCCAGAGTTTGAATGAGTTCAGACAGTTTCGTACGAGGACAGTCGACTGGTGCCAAATAGCGGTCGACTGGTACTTAATAGCTAAACTTATTCAAGCTTGTTTCGATATTTTTAAGTTTGTAAAACACTCAATTATTAAAGAATATGTGTGAGTGTGTGTGTGACAAGGCTATTTACAGCATTTTAAGACTCAAAAAATAAAATGTTACAATTGTTACTAGACACTTAATACAACACATTTGAAGCACTTGAGTCTTGTCTTGAACTCAAGTTTTTGACTAGAGCTTGAGCCAATGTCTTTATATCTTGAAGTTATCTTGATCAATGTGGCTTGAAATAAGTTCTTTGTGGCTTGTTCAATTCTCTTTGAAAGCTTCATTGAATCAACTTTGCCTTTGTGTATTACACCAAGGTATTGATCTTTATACACCCTATAATATATAAGTGATAGCACAACTTTGCATTGTGTTGTAGTCATCAAAACCAAGAATCAACACACAGAAGTGGAGAGAGACCACCGATCCTGGCGGGGTGGAAATATTTCTTAATGGATCTTAGCGAACAAAGTGATCATTGTCGCTCAGAGTGGAGAGACCACCGGACCGACTGTAATGAAGGAAGTAGACCATACCAACTGCAGACTCTACCAGTCACTAGATGAATGTCAGAAACGGAAAATAGTACAAAGAGTTGGATGCATGGTGAGGGATCGAACCCTATTATCTGGAGATCACGTGCTTGATTTGGGGAGTATATAGTATGGGATATGATTCCAAATCAAGTGTGAATTATAGTAGGAGCATTATGTGCATTTGAGATTGTGCATTAGACTATAGGTCATGACATAAACTAACATTTGTGATTTGTTTGCACTTTTTTCTTTGCATCAAATATTGATTGTTGAGTTTGGCAAGTCACTAGTGTTAACAGCATTGCTTCAGTTGCATTCAACTGATGTGCCCACAGTTTGTTTAGTTGTAGAACTACTGGATCATGGAAGCAGGAGACTCGAGCTGCGTGGAGCATCCAAGTGGAGATTGTAAAATTTGTACAGTTAATTTAGTGAATTCATGATGTAAATTACCAATGTGAACTCATGATGTAATTCTATGATGAACAAATTTGTACTTGTATTAATAATTGTGGCAATATAAAGTTTTTTATTGCCTGTGACTTTTACTGTGTTTGGACTCATTTGAAGGAAAGATTTTGGCTTATGTCTCGAGTTCGCGGTATTGGAAATTCGGAGCACTACAATTATCATGCAGCACTCTTCACTCTCCTTTTTGGAGTTAATCCCCACAGTCCATTCCTAAAATATTTCTAGGTCCCCCAAAATTGAGAGATATTTAACTCGGTTCATTTGCAATCAATCAAAAACCAATATCATTTTGAATTAGAGAAATTGAATGACGTGTTACAAAGGCAAAAACTGATTTAAAAGGGTGATTCTTATAAGGAAAATTCTACCTACAAATTAATACAAAAGAGGACATCAATAGAAAATTAACATGAAGCGGTCTCTTACCTTCTTTTTTAATCTCTCGTAGTCATCCATTTGGTATTATTATTTTTCTTAAGTTTATTTTTATTAAGTTTCCATTTTTCTGACATAAAACTATTATAGCATTAGCTTCATGTGTTGACACACACACATTTAATGAGTCACGCTCAGAACTGACTTCTCGCAGTATTAACTATGCTTTTTCCTTAGGTTCCTGAGGTGGTTAGTGGTGAAATTTTGTGAAAGAGTAATGCTACACCCACTACCAATTCTACTACATTTATCTTTACTACTATAGGTGGCACACTCCAATAGGTGGAGAAAGAGAAAGTAGGTGGGGGAACTCTCCAATAGGAGTGTACCACCTAAGATAGTAAACAGAATGGTAGTGGAATTGGTAGTGGATGAAGCATTACTCTTTGCGAATTAAATGGTAGTGGAATTGGTAGCTCGCAAGAACAAATGTCAGCTAATTTTGGCAGTTGCCAATCACACAGATGTGCATTCCCGAACAAATTTTCTTCAATTTTCACATGACTAGACTGGTTCAGCTCAACCCACTTAACCGTCACATTGGACAAATTAGGTATATATGCCTCTTTTTAAGTTTCGTAACCCGTGCTTGATTCAAGTACTTTTAATCATGTAATAACCCTAGCAGTTATTAATAAGATTATTTTGTTATTTTGTTATTTTAGTATTTTATTATTTTATTATTTTATTTTATTTTTTTCAGAATTGAAATTTTTTTGTGGATATTACTTAGTTTAATTAATAATCATCATCTGTATATACCAGTCTATATATATATGCGTTATATCATTTTGGTGTTGATATCTTCCAAGCCGGTAATAAACTTTATTATTATTATTATTGTCAGAATTAAATTATTTTTTATACAGATTGTTCGGTTTAACAAATAAAAATTATCGGTGTATATATTAGTATATACATATATGTATTGTATCGATTCTGTACATTTGTACAAATCATGTAGTATGTGTTTTGGACAAAAATATCTATATTTTTGTCATGATTGATCAAAATGAATGGCTATGATTTATTTGGAGGGATAATCATAGACTTTATAATTGTTGGAAATACAATGAGGATTAATTTTGGAAATACAATGAGGTGTAGTTTCTTCTAGAATAACCCTCACATACACTCACCCCTCCACCTCACCCATAGGTTGGCCAGCCAAAATATCCCAAGGGGCTTGAGTGCCAAACCCTAGTTCACCCCTCACCCTCTCATAAACTTGCCTCTCTCATTTTCTCTTATAAATACCCCCCCCCCCCCCACCCCTTGCCTCATTTGCCAAGAGAAAAAAAAAATAGAAGAGAAAAAGAAAGAGATAAAGTTTTAACTTGAGAGTTCTCATTTGTAGGTTCAATAAGAGCTAGGAGGAAGGAGAAGGAAGCTAAGTCTAGTTCTTCCTACCTAGTAATCAAGGTGAGGGTCTCTCTTCTGTTTGTTGTGTTGATTTTGTTTTTCTTTTATTGTTATATATGATAACAACTTGGACTAAATCATGTGGATATGAATGATATTGTGGATCAAATGATCACATGAAGGGTTTGAATGGTAGAATTCAAACAAAACAACATAAAGATTGAACCATTAAATTGTTGTTGCTATTTTTATTGTTATTGTTGTTCTTATTTTTATAAAGATAACAACTTAGACTAAATCATGTGCATATGAATATTGGGGATCAAAAATGATCACATGAAGGAATTGAATGTGAGAGCTCAAACAAAACAACATCAAGATTGAATCTTTAATAAGCTTGTTGTGGTAAATGGTTGTTATTTGTTGTTATTGTGGTTATCATTATGTTCAAATTAACAACTTGAACTAAATTCGTGTGCATATAAGAATAGATGAATTATGAATATCTACATACATGATTAAAGTGAAAAAATTAATTAGAACACTAAAAGAGTAGTTTTAGTTGTATGTGTAACTTCTAGTTTTTGAAAAAGTAAACTTTTTGTTGTATGTAGGACTTGTTATTCATAAAAGTAGACTTTTGTGGTATATAGGACTTGTAATTTATAAAAAAAATACTTTTTGTTGTATGTAGGACTTGTAATTCATAAAAAGAGAGTTTTTGTAATATGTAGGAACTTGTAATTCATAAAAGAGTAGCATATGTAATATGTAGAAACTTGTAATCCACAAAAGAGTAGTTTTTGTAATATGTAGAACTTCTAATTCCTAAAAGAGTAGTCTTTTATAATATGTAGAATTTATAGTTCATAAAAGATAAAGTCTTTAGTAGTTGTTATAGGTTTACTTTCATGCTTGTGAAGAAATAAATTTTGGTAATTCTAATTCATGAAAGATCAAGTTTGTAGTAGCATGCTCTACTTGCTTCTAGGTTGCTAGAAGACTTCTATGATTATTCTAGTTAAATTATAGAAGAACCCATGAACTTTATAGCTGCATGTTATTCTAGTTAAATTTTAATTAAGAACCCATGAAGTTTAGTTGTATGTGTTCTAGTTAAAATTAATAAGAAACCCATGTTACATGTTGTTCTAGTTAAAGATTAAACCCATGAATTTCATGTTGTTTTTTGTTCTAGTTAAATTTTAATTAAGAACCCATGAAATTTAGTTGTATGTGTTCTAGTTAAAATTAATAAGAAACTCATGTTACATGTTGTTCTAGTTAAAGATTAAACCCATGAATTTCATGTTGTGTGTTGTTCTAGTTAAATTTTAATTAAGAACCCATTAAATCTAGTTGTATGTGTTCTAGTTGAAATTTTAGAAAGAACTCATGAAATTAACATTGCATGATGTTCTAGTTAAAGATTAAGAAAGAACCCATGAATTGTATGTTGTATATTGTTCAAGTTCTGTCACGCCCTGCTTTCCAAAAACGAGATACAGAATACGGATACGTGGCTAGGTCCAGCGAATGATTTTCATCATCCATAAGCTATCAGGATCTTTACAACATTTCACATAAAAAATCAGAGTAGGAAACAAGAAAAGTCAACCACGCATGCATATATGAATCAATATACTAACAGGAATTTACTTGAAACAAAACTTAATAAATTTCAAATAAACCAGATCTGAGCAAGTCAATAATCCTGGGTCACACTGCTCAATACAAAATAATCCAAGTAACAGATATAATTATTCAAATAAGCAACAGGAAATAATAATAGCAAAAACTCCAGCATCTAAATATCCAGGTCACCTACTCCATCGGCAGCTGATCTCCGTGATCTGCAATTTAGAAAATTGCACGAAGAGGAAAAGAAAACAAAAGCCCCGTCAATGCTGTAATACCCTGATTTTTCATTTATGAAAATTATTATTTTTTATTATTAATTTTTACGTATTGTGCACGTGCAATCTTGCGGTATAAAATTTTATAATTATTTTCATTTCATAAACAAATGAGTATACATACATACATACATACATATATATGTGTGTGTGTGTGTGTGTGTGTGTGTGTGTGTGTGTGTGTGTGTGTCTTTTATTATTTTACCCAAAGCCCATTTTTAAACAAACATAAGTATTCTTTTATTTTGAGCCCAATTTAATTTATTTTAAATATAAGCTATTTTGGCCCATTAAATAAAAGCCCATGAGTTTATTCTCTTTTTTATTAGAACTTGTAGTGTAGACAATTTGTATAGATTTTTTTATAAAAAATAAAATGTACAACTTTTAAAATAGGGGACTATGGGAACACGTGCATCACACGTGCATGTGTTTGTGCACTTGTTGCATGGCCGGATATGGACTACGAGGGAAAAGAGAGTGGAGTTTGTGGGAGGTAGTTTTTGTCATCATGGTTGGTTACTACAACTTCCCCTGAATCCTAACCTTTGTTTCTTAACTCCTAGATCAATCCTAGCCTTCTATTTGTTCCAAAATTTTGTATAACTATCCCTCCCCCCCTAGCCTAGTTATTCTTGCACTCTTCATTTTCCAAACCTATAGTGAAAGAATACAATTATTAGTAGTAGATTATTAGTAGGAAGTGAGAATAAAAGATTGAGAGTTTGAGTGTGTGTGCTAGAAGCAAGGAGGCCGGCTACATCACTTGGGAGCTTTCGGTTTGCACATCAAGCAAGGAGGAGACGCACTCGTGTGGGCAAGCTTAATATAGGAGGAGAAAGGGTTTTTGTTTAGGAGTTGTTGTGTGATTTTCTCTCCAAAATAAGGTGGGTGGTTTTCTATATTTCTAATTTAGATGTCATGCTAGGAGTGATTGAAGTAATGATGCATGAAAGAAACTAATAAGAGTACACTTAATTGGAAGAAGGACTTGCTAGTTGATTAGATTAATTCTTGATAGATTGTATGTTAACTTGTCATGAATCTTAATTTTGTGTGCAAATTGCTTGTAGTTATGGAAATATTGAATTGGGATTGTTGATAATATCAAAATTGAGTACAAAATGCTAGTAGATGAAATTTTAGTTTTATATGCTAAATGGACTATCGTGATATTGTTTCAAATGAATAAAATTATCCTATGCAATTGGGTTTATGAAAGAGGGAAAAACAGGGAATTATATTTATAATGTGAATTTTTTTATACCAATTTGTATTTGAGAAATGTCAAATTTGAACTATGGAGAGAGTAGTATGCAATTTAAATTATTGTATGAGAAATGTGTATTAAATTACTGAAAAAATTATTTTTAAAATACTTGAGTGTTAATTTAAGTTAAAATATACGTTCTGAAAATTTACATGGTTTTTGGTGCAAGCAAGACAAAGATAAGAGCTTGTGAACATCGAAATATTTTAATAAAACAGAGACTCGAGTTAAATAGAATTCAAGTTGTATTTGTGACAACCTGAGCCTATAGCTCAAGAGGTCGGTTGGCGTTCTGGCGCTACAGTAGCGCGGCGCGTGTCTTGAGGTCGCTGGTTTGATACCTTGAGGCCACCTTCTTTTTGTGCGGTCTAAAAAAAAATTAACCAACACCCGAACAGAGAGTATATAACGCTCTGTCTCCCTATTCATATCGCTGAGCGCCTTTGGCCTAGTGGCTAGCGGGTGCGGCTGTCTTCTCTGAGGTTGCGGGTTCGATTCTAGTGTTAGCCAGAATTTTTATATTTTTTAAAATTGATTTTGGGAGTTTTCTTGATGTATAAAAATTCCGAAAAAAATACCGTAATTATTCTAAAATCATATACAACTTATGAAAATAAATTGGAAGTTATTGGAATGAAATAAAGTGTGTTTTGAGGTAAAGTTGTATTCGAAACTATGGTTTCTTGCCCATATAATTTCATAAAAATATGTGTTTTCACGAGGTGATTAAGATAAGTATTAAGAAAGGAAAATTGATGGAAAGAAAATATGGATGTGAATTTTATATGGGTCATTATTGCTAAAGAGTAGCGTGACAATGGTGATATATTCATTTGACTAGATGCTTTCGTGATATGCTTTTAATGTAGAAATAAATGTTGTTTATGGAATGCATGATGTGTAATTGAACTCCATGTATGATAATTGATTCGTAAAAACGGTGGAAATCATGTAATTGAAAAAGAGAAATGTTCTTGAGTATGACAACTCAGATATGTGAATTTGTGAATTGAAATTGAAAATTAGGGTGTAGCCAAAACTCACACCAGCAAGTAAAAGTGATGAGATATGATTATTGAAATTGAAAAGACCAAGTTTGGGTCATTGTGAAGTGAAAGAAATAAGACTGGTATTAGTTGGAGGGCTGACTCTAAGAGATTGATTTTGTTCATAATTTCATTAAATTAAGAATTAGTACATAGTGAAGAGGTGATGAAAGTGAGAAAAAAAACACAAGTATGAAGGCCTAGAGTCTACGATGTGGGTATGATTCACAGTTTGTCTTCACGATGCATCGTGACATGACGTGGGTACTACTCCGGAATTATCGGGATCTTGGCGACGCTTGTGGGGTGTTTGGTGACTGCGAGAGGATCGTGTGCCATGAAGGAGGCTAAATTGTCCATAGGTTGTCTTCACGATGCATCGTGACATGACGTGGGATTTCCCTCCAGTTTTTCTGTATATTAGCTCGTACTCATAGGACATCTAGGATACTTACCGTAGTTACAGTAGTAGATTAAGTCATGACGAGGGATTGAACCCTACAAGATGAAGAACGATTAAGAGGCTTGTCGATACTTACCGTAGTTACAGTAGTAGATTAAGTCATGACGAGGGATTGAACCCTACAAGATGAAGAACGATTAAGAGGCTTGTCCTTGGACCTATGTAGTATGGGATGCATAGAATCCGAACAAGTGCGCATTAGTGTCATGTAATATAAATAACTGCATTAAGGACTAAGTGCACAATCACAACACGACATCAATAGGATATTCCCCTTAGTTTGATATGTGAACAAGTTTGTGCTTGTTAAATATGGAAAATCAATTATACTATTTCCGGTATAGAGAGGATGGCCGTGTACAATATTCGTCAGTTGAATAAACTGACGTACCCACAGTTTTGTATGTAGGATAAATGACATGATAAAGATTAAAGAAGAGTTGTTGCTTAGAGATTATTCAAATGTTGTTGTACTTTCATTTATGTAAATGTTATAATTTTGCTTCCACTGTAAAGTGTGAAGATTTCTTGTAACTCTGATGTAAAGTGAAAAGTTTTAAATTCCCTGTAAAATTGTACGAAAGAAGTGTAATGATCCTGTGGAATCTCGAATTCAGTTGTATTTTGGAATTCGGGGTGTTACAAATGCAAGTTACAAGCCGCTTGTAATGCAGACAACAAGTACAGGAAAAGAATAAACAACATAACATGGAATAGATACGGCAACAAAATAGAACAACTAGCATGAATCATGAACAGAATCAAGTAATAACAGGTATATATAACATGTAATAGGTAACAGATATCATGCAAGTAGGCGAACATGTAACAGGTGTCAGGTAGCATGTACGGGTAATCATATATCAGGTAAGCATGTAACAAGTTTCATGTATCAGGTATCATGTTATGTCAGGTCATGTCTTGTATTTATTACTATCTAGGTAGCACTTCATGCGTCCCAAGCTTTTACCACATGGTTGCTACATTCAAACAAGTTTCGTTTAGATTTCGTAGGGGATTCTATAAGTCCGTGTACTCAGGTATCAGGTATCATGTAACAGGTAATCATGCATCAGGTAGGACTATGTCCCCTCCAAGTACACCCTCCCGTAGGAAGTATGTAGGTAGGTAATAGGTGGGAAACACGGGACCCCTTCTAAGTACACCCTCCCGTAGGAAGTATGTAGTCAGGAATCAGATAACAGATAATCAGGATCACATGTCCGGTAATCATAGCACAAGTAACAGATATCAGATAATCAGGTGAGAAATATGGGCCCCCTTCCAAGTACACATTTCTATATTTTTCACTACTAGATCTTTCCCTTAACCCCGACTTTGTTATTTATTACTAATCAAACAGGAATGTATGTGTCACAAAATAGGGCAATAATAACATGGCATGAACAAGTAACATGTTCGGTTGAAAGATAAACATGTACAGATGAAAGACAACTCATGAAAAGATACAACAGTGAAAATTCTAGTTCAGAACAGTAAGACAGTACTGCACTAAATCTAGAATTCCCGTTGCTATGAAAGTACAAATCTGGATCCATCAGAAAATCTGGAAAATAGACACTCGGCCAAATCCAACAAATATATATAAGTCATATGGTATTTCACAAAAACAAGTCCCAGAATAGAATTGTATCCAGAAAACGTGTTCAGCTAGAAATCAGAAGTTTGTATTCATAAATAGGAAAACAGCATAAACAATCACTGATTAATTCCAATAAAAATATGTGGTATTCCCTAGTATGTTTAGTAACAGAAAATAAAGTATCATAATTTTTCAACATAAATAGAATAGTCAAGTAAAATCAGAAAACAACAAGATACGGTAGTTTTGTAAATCTTGAATCATAAACACAGCAGTACTAAAACAGCATTATCTCACAAAATATAAATCGAAATCTATATCCGTCAAAAGGGTGATATAATAGATACAGTAGGCTATAATTCATATTCACGATATTTTTATAGATAGCAAATAGAATCAGGTCGAAATTATGTTTCTTTACAGAACAGTACGAAAATTCTGCAAGTATAGTAGTTGTTTGCAAGTAGAGAATAGTGTATAAAAGTTATCAATTAAATCCACAAAAATCAGTGGTTAATCCCAATCAATTCTAGTTGTAACCAGAAAAATATTGGATCAAAATATTATCTTTAGCATCAGTAGAAAAATAAATTACCATACAGAATTCATATAAAACTGGATCTGGAATGTTAAAGACACCTGTAGTAAAATAGTCATAACTTGAAACTCATAAATCGAAACTGAAATCTGTCAGAAAATCTGGAAAGTAGACAGAATTCTCTATAATTCATATTCACAAATAATTTTCATATACTGACCTTAATATGGTCTAAAATACTAATAAAAAATGGTCTACAACAAAACTGAAAATCTTCCTCATGCATAAAATTCATATAGATCATATGAAACTCATCCAAAACATAACGAAACATGAAATATGGTATACTAGATGTCCAAGCAATATGGTATAGAATATTTTACAAGTCTACAACGAGTTCAACAACTAACTCAACCGAGCACACGATATCATACGAACTACATGCATGTATACAACAAGAAGTGGTCATCCCTAAGTTATTTTATGTCATGTGTGTAATAAGGCAACTACGGGTGGGTCAACACAATAGAAACAAGATATAACAGGGATTTTGCAAAAGAATTGTCTCTAGAACACAACTGTACTACAGACGGTATTTAGTACTTGTATTACACAAAGAAAAGAATACAAGTTACTTGTCTTATAGACGACGACAAAAATGGCGATGCAAAGAGAATAATGAGAACGGATTCCCGGGGCACGAACACAACGAACGAATGAACCATTCGAACCACGAACAAGAACTACAAGCACAACTCACGAACTAACACACGCACACAAAGAGAGACGGCGGACAGCAGCGGAGCACGACGGCGAAAGGAGGAGCACGGTACGGCATAGGGTGCGGGCTGTGTTTGCACTGCAAGAGGCCGGGAGGGAGGCAGGGTGGTGTTGGGGCATCGCGACAGGGTAGCATGGCGAGGCGGTGTTGTCGAGCTGCTTGCTAGCGTCGGAGGCAGACCTGGGTGCACACCGAGAATGGAGAGGAGGTCGGGGGAGATGGGGAAGCACAGGGGATCGGGAGGTGCACCGGGGAAGAGGGTCGGCTACAGAGGTGTGCGGCACTCGGGAGGAGGCAGCATAGGGTGGGGGTGGTTCAGGGCAAAGGGAGAGAGTGGGAGAGAAGGAGGATCGGGAGTTAGGTAAACAGGAGATAGGGGAAGCAGCTGGTAGGGTTGATGGGAAAATATACACATAGGTTTATATATATAAGTTGGGGTGAAGATAGGGTTTTAGGGTTTAGGTGGTGATGGCTGATGGTTAGTATAATGGATATTAATAGGTTAACGGGTTGCAATAAAGGGTCCAATAAGTTTTTTAAAAAAAGGATTAGGGCAAATAGAATATAGGGTTAAAATAATAAAATCCAATAAGAAGATGGGAACAAAATAAATAAAATGGGCCATGAACAAATGTAGAATGGGCTCAAAAAAATACAAGCTCGGTCGAACAAAGATGAAGCAATAGGAGACAAAATAATCCAGAACTCAAATAAAAGACGACAAAACAAATAAATAAATATATAGAAAATGAAGGTCCAAAACACAGTCCAAAAAGAGGTACAAGCTGGAAAAAAAAATACACAAAAAGAAAAAAAAGAAACACCCAAAAATACAGAAAATGAAAAACAGGGGTTACAAGTTCAAATTTTATAAAGAACCCATGATTCTAGTTTCCATATTGTTCTAGTTCAAATTTTATAATGAACCCATGATGCTAGTTTCCATGTTGTTCTAGTTCAAATTTTATAAAGAACCTGTGATTCTAGTTTCCATGTTGTTATAGTTTAAATTTGAGAAAAAACCCATGAATTCAAGTTTGCATGTTGTTCTAGTTAAATTTGAGAAAGTACCCATGATCTAGTTGCATGTTGTTCTAAGTTTAAATTTGATAAAGAACCCATGAATCTAGTTGCATGTTGTTCTAGTTTAAATTTGAGGGAAAAAATCCATGAACCTAGTTGTATGTTGTCCTAGTTTAAATTAAGGAAGAATCCATGAATTCTAGTTTGTATGTCATTCTAGTTAAAATTGGACCATATCATGTGAATGTATTTCATCTTCAATATATGGATAATAATAAGGTGTCAGTAAGCTTAACACGAGATACTAGTTCATATAAGCGGGTTATGCCGTGAAATATTAGTGGCAAAATCATGCACTCGATTACGGGTAATAATGGTTGGTAAAAGTCACTATTGTTCTTAGCTTGATAAAAGCTCGTCTAAGGTATTGCAGTTACCTTAGGGGCCATCGACCATCAAGACTCGTATCTTACCACCTTGGAAATTGTGGATAAGTCACATCTTGTGCGCCGACATATCTTAACCGGTGTAGGTTGATAGCGGGCCGAGAATGTAGACGAGATCCGAGTTAGGGGTATTGGTGAGTGAGGGAGATTCCATCACCGGTGTCTTGGATCGATAGGCCATGAGTTGGACCCCTGACAATCTTAAGAAATTCTAGGTTGAAGACCCCGTTAGATTGTTTAGGATTAGTGACATTATTAGGGTAGTAACTTGTAACGATTGTTACTCAACCATTTTGCCAAAAAGGGGAGAGTTGGTATTAAGGGTGATACCTTGTGATTCGACTCGTCCTATAGACCGACACTAGGTGGTGTTATTGGGTTGTGCCTTCCTGTCAAAGGGATACGTACGGTGCCTTCTCACGAATTGGGAGCATGGATTACATATCTCGCTCTGTTAATTCCTAAAATACCATGACAAGAACGGGAGGTTATCCTGTCGAAACTAGGGGATGGACCCCGGAATTCCGTCACGGTCTATGTCAGGGAAGAGAAAGGGCCATAGACTGCTATTCTCTGAGTTATGGGCACCATAGGATAGGCTTCATGCTATCCTGTGCTGCGGATACCCTGTGTTCGTCTGGCTCTTGAGTGAGGTCCGGTACGCCGGGTAGTAGTGGGAAACATAGACACCATGAGCGTACTGTATTTGTGGGACCTGACCATGTCTGCAACCTCATCGGTCACATTGTATCTGTCAAGAACAGGTCGTCTACAAAAGTAGAATTCATACCGCGGGTTCAAATCCCTAAATATGGAGAACAACATGATATGGACATATGTAGTATGGGATGCATACGATTCCAGATTCTCGCTTGCATTAGAATAAGTGCATCCTAGCGTTAGCTGACATTGCATTAAGATTCTAAGCCATAACACCCACAAACACTTAAACTACTCCTACACATCTTACCATGCTTAAATTATGTTTGTTTAAAGTTGAGATTCGCTGCTAGCCATCAACTCTTAAGTGTCAGTATATGTACTGACTTCCCCACTCAAATAGGTTGTGGATGCAGGACCACTAATACGGGAGGAATCTAGGCAAGGCATACCTTCCAAGTAAAGAGCTCAATGTTCATTTGTTTCTTTCATTTATACTCTGATGTAATTTATTGAAACAACGGTAACACTCGGCTTGTAATATATTATATTGAGTAAAAAAAATTTAAATTTTCCTGTTTTTCTGTGTATTGTGGCTAATTAAATGTATTGGCACATGAACTTAAGTGAACTGAACGATTGGCACGTGACATGAATCCAGGGGACTGTACCTGTTGGACTCCATTTCTTGACCGATTGCATTTGTAGAGGATTCAGGGCTTCTCGACTTACTCTATCAGTTGGGACATCCTTCTTTACAAAATTTTAAGACTTTGAAGGTTGAGTTATTATCCCTTTCCAAATTAGTTTATGAGTCATGTCAGTTAGGTAAGCATCAGCGTGCTACATACCCAACTTGAGGTAAGTGTCGTTCTGATTTTTTGTTTGCTTAGTTCATCCTGATATTTAGAGGTCTTTCCTGGTTCAAACTTATAATTCTGTATTTTATTACATTTGTGGATGGTCATTCAAGACTTACTAGACTGTATTGTCTTCCACAATCTATGTGCTGAAGTGAAAACTTAATTTAATATGCTTATGAAAGTTTTGTGAATTGACAGTGCAAAGATTTTCTTCGTATTTTTTTTAAAATTTTTGGATGCTTCTGGAATTGTTCATGAATCATATTTCCCTTACACCCTCCAACAGAACGGTGTTGCCAAATGCAAAATCTGACATATGTTAGAGGGTTTCAAGAACAAAGATAATTCATAAATGTGTTACTAAGAAGTTTTGGGGTGATGGTTTTTTGACTACTTGTTATTTGATTAAATGCATGTCATCTTCTGCAATCTATGTGTTGAAGTGAAAACATAATTTAATATTCTTATGAAAGTTTTTTGAATTGACAATGCAAAGATATTCTTCTGATTTTTAAAAAAAATTTGATGCATCTGGAATTGTTCATGAATTATATTTTCCTGACACCCTCCAACAGAATGGAGTTTCCAAATGCAAAATTTGACATTTGTTAGATAGTTTCATGAACAAAGATAATTCATAAATAAGAAGTTTTGGGGTGATGGTGTTTTGACTACTTGTTATTTAATTAAATGCATGTCATCTTCTGTTTTGCATAGGAAAACTCCTTGTACTATTATGTTTGCTTCAAAAGACCTATTTTCTCTCTTTTCATGTAACTCCCCACGTCAACTCACCTACTCTTTTTATGAATACCTCACCTATATGTCTAGGAACATAACCACGGCCACACCATAGGGCTAACCTCACCCAAAAGAGCTAGTTTGATAGGTACTACTGGGTTTATTGGCTTTCTATTTATAGTACTCTCATTCTCATCTCATTTTTAATGTGGAACTAAACTTTGCACTCCAACTCACAATCACATGTTAGCAACTACCGTATGTAATATTTTAGGCCCATCTTACAAGTCCATGAGCCCACCAAATTAATAACCTAAGCCCACCAAACATTTTTCACTAAGCCCAACTAAGGGCATTACAATCACCCTTTCTTAAAAACCTGTAAAATTGCATCTTAAATCTAGAAATCTACATGTTAAACATCTATTGTAACCCCTGTTTTTTATTTTGTGTATTTTTTTTTAGTGTATTTTTCGTTTTGGTGTATTTTCTCTCTTGTATTTTTTTTTGAACCGTATGTTGGAGTTGTTTTCAATATATATTCGTTTTATTTCATTTTGAGCTCTTTTTGTTTGATTGGTTGTCTTTTTGGTTTCGTTCTTCATTATTTGTTCTTTCTTTCATTTGGTCTCGTTCTCTTTATTTTATTTTCTTGGGTGCTTGTGGTGGTGGTTGGTTGTTACCCTTTTTTCAATCCTATTGTTCGATCCCTAATAAGATTACCAAAGCCAAATTAAGTCCACAATCCTATTTATTATCCTATGAAATTAATCTTTATCAAAACCTATTAAACAAGTCCTATTACTACTCCTAAACTATCCACAACCCAATTAAACCCAATTAACCAATTAAACCCTAGAACCCCATATATATATACCTCTCCCTCACACAAACCCTAACCCTAATACCCTAACCCTCTACCTCTCTCTCTCCCGGCCTCTCTTTCCCTCTCCCGCTGCTTGCGCTGCCCCCAGCCAACCCCCGCACACCCCAGCCTCCCATCCCATCGCCCTAGCTGACCCCCTCCTTGGCTGCACCCGACCGACCAGCACCCAACCCCTAGCCGCAACCGCCGATCACCTCATCCACCTTTTCACCATCCCTCGTCGCTCTCTCTCTTGCCGTCCATCACTGTCGCCGACCAGCAGTGGAGCGCCAGCCAGTCGCAAGCCAGCCGACGCCCCTCTTGATCTCTCTGTCCCTTTTTGCTTCGTGGGTTTTGCTCGTGTGGAGTTTTGCACAAGTATTGCTTGGATTTGTTGAATCGTGAATTTTCGTTCGTGGGTTTTTTTCGTTGTCGGGATCCACTCCCGTTATTCTTGATTTTCGTCGTTTTTCGTCTTCGGTTAAGGCAAGTAACTTGTACTCAAATTCCTTTGTATGATACAAGTCAAAAATACCACCTATAGTATAGTTGGGTCTAGAGACGACTCTTGTTTGTGTTATTCTAGATGGGTTTTATCTCTATAGTGCTATTTGACCATAGATGATTGCAGACATAAAATTCGACACGAAATAACTTAGGTTTTACCCGTTCTTGATTTGATAATGTATATAGGACTTTTGTGCGAATTCGTGATTTTGTTGAGACCCATGTGATATACTTAGTGTGAACATGATAGATACCCTAATTCATGATTTTTGGACACTTGGTAGACTCGATTTTATGTTTGGTTGTGTTTTGAACAAGTTTTGTATGATATATGTTGAGTTGTCGTTAAGGGGAAAAATCTGTATTTTGTCGCTTATTTATTTTGTTTGCTGCTTTGGACTATCTTAAAGCCAGTATCTTAATTTCGGAATAAAATATGAGTTTTAGAGAATTTCATCTATTTTCAAATCCCTCTGACCTTACTTGATTTCGTTTTCGTATGTGTGAGTTATGACTATTTTACTACAGAGGTGTAAATCTTTTCCAAATTTCATTTTCGATGATTTTTGATGACTAAATAATTTTGATACTTGTGCTACACATATTATTTTGATCTGAAACTTTGATCAGTTTTTCTATATCTACTTAGGGTTACCCAAAATTTTGGTGGATTTTATTGGTGAGTTTTATGTGCCGTTTCATGCTCGTTTATAAAAACTATACTTGCTGTATTTTGCTCTCTATTCTGTAAAGAATCGTATTTTCAGCCTGATTCCTTTTACTGTATGAAAAATGTTTGTGAAATATGAAAGTTAGTATATATTATTTATTTTCATATTCCTTTGGCGGAATTGGATTTCGTTTCACTGGTTGCGAGATATCATAGTTTTTGTACAGCAGTATTGGGAATTCCAGATTTGCCAAACTCTCATTTATTGATGTTTTCTTATTTCTGATGACCGATCTAATTTTACTGGAAAATTATGAAACTTTATATTTAGATACTAGACATATAGGGGAATACCCCAGATTTTTCGTGGATTTATTTAATGTGTTTTCATGTTGTTTTTCTGTTCTTGAATTCGTTTTCTTGATTTCTGGCAGAACCTATTTTCTGTATTCAAACCAGTTTTGAGCTATGTTTTTGTGAATTAATATGTAACTTATTTATACTCGCTGGATTTGCTTGGGAGTCTATTTTCTAGACGTTTTGACGGATTCAGATTTGCATGCTTGTAACACTGGGAATCACTGTTTTACTACAGTATGGTCTTGCTGTCCTGAACTTGAGATTTGTCTATTTTATTCTTTCATGTATTATCTTGCACTCGTACATGTTTACCTTGCAACTTAAACTTGCCACATGATCATGCCATATTATTCTTGATATATTTTGCACATATACATGCTTGTTTGACATTAATAATAAATAACCAAGCCGGAATTTAAGGGACAGATCTAATAGTGGATAATTTAGAAACATGTACTCGGAAGGGGATCCACTGATCCTACGTGATTACTTGAGACATGATACTTGACACGTGATTACTTGATACTTGCACGCAAGACACGATACTTGCCACTTGCACAACTTGACACGTGATTATATGATACATGATACTTGGAGCTTGGAGCTCGATTACTTGACTTGTCCCCGAGTATATTGCCCTCTATGGTCCACTATGAAATCTAAAGCGAAACTGTTTGTTGTAGCAACCATATAAGGTGGGTTGCATGAAGTGCTACCTAGATAGTAATCATTATAAGACTTGATACATGATACTTGAACATGATACTTAAACATGATACTTGATTACATGATACATGAGACTTGATACATGATTACATGATACTTGACATTTGATGCATGCTTACATGATACTTGATTACTTGACACTTGATTCATGTCATTTACACTTATTCACTTTGACATGCTAGTTGTTTATTTTGACAACATGCTTATACCATGTTGCTAGTTAGTTTCTCCATGTACTTGTATCCTACATTATAAGTGGCCTGTAACTTGCAATTGATGGGTACTTGTTTTTCTCTTTCCCTCTTTCCTGCATTCGTTGAATTTTAGATTTTGGAGAACAAATTCCAGACGGTATTGGTGACATAAAGTATTAGTGCTGGATTTTATTATTATTATTTCTTGTAGCTAGCTTGAACAATATTGTGTTTTGAGACTTGAATTTATTCTTGTATTTGGACAATGTGACCCAAGATATTTGTTTTATTCCGATCATGACTATTTGAGATTTATATAATTGGTTTCAAGTATTCTTGTTGGTATTTTGGTTCATATGTGCATGTGGTTAATTCTTTTGCTTCCGACCCTGATGATTCTTGAGAATGTTGTAAGGATTCTTGAACAGCTTATGGATGATAAAAATCATCCGCTGGGCTTTTGTCTCATATCCGTATTCCGTATTCTTTTTGGGAAGCGGGGCGTGACATCTATTAACACTTTGATTATTAATTAGCATGAACTATATGGTTCTATGATAAAGTTGTTGCCTATTCATATCAAATTAATTTCTAGACTGTTGTTTGTATCTTTTTGTATCATAAATTTGACCCTGTTACTGTTGTAATTTGAAATAATTTTCTGAATATGAATCATAGGCCCATGTGTCTATTTTCCAGAACTTTGGACGGAATTGAATTCTGATATATAATCTGTGAGATATCAGTATTTTAGTACAACTGTGTCTGAATTCCCAAATTCACAAATTAATGCATATCTTTCTGTTTCATAATTAAATCGAATATGATAACAGTAAAATAGAAATATGAAATTAATTTTGCTAAAACTAGACATGTGTAGGAATCACCCTAAATTTTTGTAGATTTAATTGATGACTTTTCTGATCTGTTTCATATGTGTTTATACAATCTATAACCTACTGCCTGAACATAAAATCTGAAAAGAATAGGAGTTTCAACCTAGTTTCTGTAGCTTTTATATGTCGTGTATATATTCGCTGGAACCGAAAGAGTGTCTATTTTCTAGAATTTCTGACAGATCCATATTTTCTTTTCTGTAGTAGCGGTGATCTGTGTTTTTGTATAGCAACGTCATGCTGTCCAGATTGTGTGATTTGTGTTTAAATGATATGTTTTCTCCTTGCTTTATATGTAACGAGTAGAATTAGTCACACCTAGCATAATACAACCTTGATACCTTCTTGCATGCTCACATAGGATGAAAATAAACTATTAACAAGTCGAGGTATTATGAGTTGACTTGGTAGTGAACGATTTATACTCGGTAAAGGCCTTCTTGCCTGTATGATTTATTACATGAAAGGTGGAGAATTGCTTATCATTGTGTGATCACGCTATCATGATATCTTGTCATCTTGTTACTGAGTACACAATCCGTGAATTCACCATCAGTCTAAAGCGTTAACTATTTGCTTGCGCCGAACCTTTGGTATGGAACATATGGGACGCAGTAGCACGTGCACTAGATGGATTAATAAAATGATTAATAACCTGCATTTGATATTCCATGCTTGATCTTGTATATCGTCATCAAGATAGAATTTAAATTGACATCATTCATTACATGCATGACTAAATATAGACCTTCGATATTATTGCCTACCTTTGATTTTGTTATTGACTTTGATCTCGTCCCTTTTCTTTGATATACATGCTTCCGATTATTCTCTGTTTCCCTCTACTTGCTGTCCATGACTTGCTCTAAGAACATTGTTTTCTCTCTTTTTAGATCAAAAATTTACATGTACTGAAGGATTAATACCAGCAGGAATTGGTGAGCAACGATTCTAGAAGATTGAACAAAAAATTACGCTACTTAATTTAATTTATTGCTACATTTATTTCTTTTGAACATTGTCATGATATTATACTTTGTTTTGGGCTTTTATGACCCGAAGTTTATTTTATCCCAGATGTTGGATATTATTGTTTGAATTATTTCATTATTATTGAAGTTTATCTTTGATTCATGTGATTATATCTTTCTTGTGTGGCTATGTTTATTGTTCGTATTGCTGAGTTAGTCAAGTACAACGTATGGATGGTATTTTCATCATTCGCTGGGCCTACGTTATGTACTCGTATTTCGTATTTTGAGAAGCGGGGCATGATAGTAACACCCGGTAAATTCAAGAGATATAATATAGTAATATATACATATAGTAATATATATATATATATATATATATATATATATATATATATATATATATATATATATATATATATATATATATATATAGTAATATATAATATACTATATATATATATATATACTATATAGTACTATATATAGTATATATATAGTACTATATATATATATATATACTATAGTACTATATATATAGTACTATATATATAGTACTATAGTACTATATATATATATATAGTACTATATATATAGTACTATATATATAGTACTATAGTACTATATACTATAGTATATATAGTATAGTACTATATACTATATAGTATATATATATATATATATATATATATATATATATATATATATATATATATATATATATACTATATATATATATGTGTATATATATTACTATATATATATATAGTAATATATATACACATATATATATAGTAATATATATACACATATATATATAGTATATATATATTACTATATATATATATATAGTATATATATATATAGTACTATATATATATTTATATATATATATATAGTATATATATATAGTATATATATAGTATATATATAGTAATATATATATATATATACTATATATAGTATATTAGTATATATATTACTATATATATATATATATATTACTATATATATATATTACTATATATAGTATATATATATTAATATATATATATATAACTATATATATAGTATGTAGTATATATATGGTACTATAGTGTATATATATATATATATATATATATGATGTATGATGTGATATGTCTAAAGTAGTTTGTCCATATGTGTAAGAAACTTACTGGGTAAGTTTCCTTTAAGTCCTTTAGCTTGTGTCCTAAGCCATCTCTCCCCCTATATAAGGAGAGGCCATGGTGTGTGTCAAGGCAGAGCATCCTTAGGAGAGCCTTGCCTAGTGTGCTTGTATCTCAGTGTGTATGTGTGCTACTTTCCAATAAATAAAATATCTACTTCCTTTCCTTTGAATTTCCGCTGTCACTCTAAACTGGTAAGTTAACCGCTGTCACGCCAAGTTAGCTTACACCGTAAGTTAACTTGTAGCCTAAGTTTCCTTTAGCTTGTGTCCTAAGCCATCTCTCCCCCTATATAAGGAGAGGCCATGGTGTGTGTCAAGGCAGAGCATCCTTAGGAGAGCCTTGCCTAGTGTGCTTGTATCTCAGTGTGTATGTGTGCTACTATCCAATAAATAAAATATCTACTTCCTTTGAATTTCCGCTGTCACTCTAAACTGGTATCAGAGTTTGGCAAAGAATTCAGAGTTCTTCTCTCGATCAGGTAAATCTCTAAACTACTCTTCGTAGTTTAGGATTAGGATGGAGGAGTAATCTCCTTCATGTTGGTTAAGCTAGCTATGAAAATAAACACTTGTTCTTGTTCTTAGGCTTGTTTAATTAGGCCATGTAGTAAAACATTTATCTTTAGGCTGTGTGAGCGAAAGCCATGGATGCTGTAGTTTTTCTTCAACTAGTTTTGTGAGTTGTGATCTTCGTCTCCAATGGTGTCATAATTTTCTAGTGAGTTGTGATCTACTTCTCTATGTGTTCATACAAGCTTGTGGTGCTAGTTGCCCGTAGGGACTTTGCTTGTGTGTTGCTATTACCCGTTGTTGGCTTAGATTTGAGGCTGTACCCCGCTATAAATCCACGGTGTGGGAGTGTGATGCTAGAGATGTTAGGTTCAAAGCACTAAAAAATATAATGACGCCGGTGATGTTAGAAATAGTCGAAGCACGAAAAGAGTTAAGGAAATACCTATCGCTGTAAGAGCTTAGCCATATCAGAAATCCTTTTAATGGTTACTACAGTAAGTGCATCTTTAAACAAGAAATCTTTTTTTGAAAAAGATCGTTTATTATAGCTTAGCTAAACCAACATGAGTTCTCCTTTCCATGGATAATCATATCTACGAAGAAGAAGAGTGCACACTTGCACTAAAAATTAATGACTACAGTCATTTTTCGCATATCCCTAATACTTTGAAAACTGCCAATTCTAATCACATAATTGGTATGTTAAACACTTTGGTTGACAAGGTGTCAGATATCCAAACTAGCCTACTTGGCTTAGAACGAAGTATCGAAAACAAAATCGATAATATAAAAATTCCTGAAATCGACAGTATTGATCTTAATAGTCAATCTAAACAGCTTTTGCAGTCTATCACTAGACCAGAAGTTGAAATATCTTCTCCAACGAAGGAGAAAATTAATTTTCATTTTATGAATAATATGGTAAAGTATTCCTCTCTAGAGGAGAATACTATTCCTATTGATAAAGTTGAAAAATCATATTACAATTGTTTCCTTGAGTTAAGAAAGAAAGAACTCGAAGGAACAATTCCTTGCACTGATGTTCAAACATATTTTGAAAAACATGAATATGCAATAAGGTACTTTATGTCCAAGGAAGAATATGATTCTGAAATAGAATCAACAAAATCTTTCAGCTCCATTGAGCAAGAATCTTCAGAGTCTACTGACTCAAAAAGCTCTACTGAGCTAGAAACTTTTAGCTCTACTGAGCAAACTTTCAGCTCTACTGAGCAAAACAAACAAAAAACCTTTTTTAAGGTATATGCTGATCAAGAAACATTGATCGACCAACAAATGACTGAAATCGGTGAAAATTCTCGAGTAGGTGATAGAGGAAAAAGACCTCTAGAACCTGAGGAAAATCCATTTCCAGATTTTCAACCTTCCAATCCGGAAGAATTTCTACGATATGGTAGAAGTTCTGAAAGATTATTTTACAGAAATAATTTCCTTAATTGGAGAGATAATCAAACCAGAATAATGCTGGGAGAATATGACAAACAAAGTGCTCATATGGGTACATATTTCAATATTGATAGAATACCCCATAGACATCTTAAAAATTATTTTAAAGATTGGGGTCAACATATGCGTGGTATAAGATATCTCTTAAAGGGGATGTCTAACCGCGATTTTTTCAAATATACATGCTCCTTATGGGAGGGATACGCAGCCGATTGGCTGAGAAGCCTTGAGGCTACTAATGCGGTTGAAAAAGCCAATATTGAATCCCAAGAAACTACCGATAAAATGATTTTTCGACTGTTATCTTCATTCTACAGTGATTTAACAGGAGAAACACTACAAAGAACTATAGATGAAGAAAACAAGTTATTAATGATGAAATTATGTGACATATGTGAATTAGAAACATTTGTCACAGATTATATTGGGCAAGTCTTCAAACTTGAAGATCCCGATAGAAAAGTATTTTGGTTAGAAAGATTCTTTCTAAAAATCCCAGAACCATGGGGAGACTTGATAAAAAGTCATTATAACAAATTATTGGCAGCTAATTCTGCTAGCCTTATTGGAGATAAACTCAGAGGTCAAAGTACAGGATATTTAAAACAAGCCTGTATGGAAACCATTAAAGCATTCTGTCAAAGTGCTAAAGCACACAAACAAATAAAAAATAGAGTGAAAAACTCTAAGCTGGGAATACAGTGTTGTCCCAGATACGACCCAGATATAAATCTGGAATATGGGTGTGAACCCAAATATGGATCTTACAAAAGACCCTCCAAAAAATTCAAAATAACAAGGAAAAAATGGAAGCCAGAATTCAAGAGAAAGTGGCAAAAAAATAATAATTCTAAACCGAAAAGGTTTATAAAAAATAAATTCCGAAAAGGATGCAAATGCTTTAAATGTGAAAAAGAAGGGCACTTTGCCAATGAATGCAATGAAAAGATTCAAAAGGTTATAATAAATAATCTACAAGAGTATGGGATTCACACTCAAACTCTTGAGGAAATACCTACTGATGATGAGACTTCTGTCTATGAATTATCCTCTATTCCTGAGAGTAATTATAACTCAGATTCCTCTTTAGATATGGAATCATTGAGGATAAATATGATAACAATCAATAAAATAGCTAATGCTATATGGGTAGAAACGCTTTCTCCTAAAGCCTTTTTACCTACGAGAGATAACACATGCTCTCCTGCCCTGAATTTACGAGCAGCTGAAAGCTTGATAATAGAAAGATATTCTGTATTAGATGTCCCACTGGACTTAAGAACAATAATCCCTAAAGGGTATTATGGGCAAATCATTAATACAACCGCTGTATCAAAGAAGCAACTCTTTGTTATAAGCGGAATAATAACTTCTGAATACAGAAGCAAAATTTCAGTATTCTTTAAGAGTCTGAATCACTTTGCTATACAAATACATCAAGGAGATGTCATTGCACAATTATTAATACTCAAATATGAAGAACTTCCTATAGGAAGACTTCGAGACACAGAAGACTCTGGTTGTGCTAGTACGCATATATCTAGTACAGATTACAGAGTAAATATGAATTTCCTAAGGGAAGATACCACCAATGTGGATATTGATAATAGCATCGGAGAAGTCTACGACATATCCGATGATGACTTAACAAAACTATTAGAGATGATTCCTCATCCAGATAAAAAGGATGTATATAAAACTGAGAGATCTATTATATCAAGATTTAATTCTAAAAGTACTTACATTTTTGAAAAAATGCAAGGAAATATAGAATTAAAAGGTATTCAGGACCTCTCATCAATAAAGCTTATAAGCCATGAGAAAATAAAAAGAATAAAACAAAGATATCCAAAGATGAATTATCTTCATCTAGGATTGATACAAATAAAAATTATTGCACAATTTCGTGCCGGAATAGATACACCAATTTTAATGGTGGTAAGAGATGAAAGGATTCACGATCCTTTAAACTCCATCATTGGGGGAACTAAATCAAATCTAGCAAACAGAATGTTTGCATTTAATATTCATCCGAATTTTTCTGTTGCTTTAACAGATGAAAACATTACAGACATTTGTACCTTGTCAATTAATTTGAAAGGTATAGAAATGAAACCAGGATCAAAAATCCTAAGTATCCAATGGGAAAGTTGCATCGCTCTTAATGAAGTTGCTACTTTCAAAACAAAAACTTCCAAAGATTACATCCAACTCTTTGAAGTTGGAACAGGAAAGGTTATTCAACCTAAGATTATTGAACAAAAACACATTACTTTTAACAATGACATGGCTTTATTCTTAAGTGAACTAAAGCCTAAACAAGCAAAAATCCCAGAAGAGACTTTCATAGTCTCAGGAAATAAAATTACTACGATATACAAAAACATAGAGGAAGATGATTCCTCTTCTTCAAAACCAACTCTTAACAGATCAAGTTCTTGCTCCATTAGAAGAGATAGTAACCTACTTCTTCATAATGAGGCATCTATATTACTAACGCCTAATGTTCTTAAAGATATACAAAGAAAGAGCATGAGTTTTGAAAAGACTCAACCGATTGAAGGATCAACAATTCAGATGATCGAAAAATTACATGATACTGAATCAACAGAAGATTTTGATAACCTTGGAAACATGATTATCAAAGTCCCTATAAAAAATATCAAAACATAACCACTACTGTGTTTTTAAAATTCTACAGGTATATCTATGGAAGCAAAAGATTTAAAGTTCGTCTACATCAAAAGGGAGGAAGTACAAAGCTTCATCCAAGAACACAAAAAATATTTTTTAAGCAAAAAGAACTGGCTACTGCCAATAGCTGGACGATTAGTTGCAGCAACCAGACGAAATCTGGCTTTTAATATCAAAGATGATCATTACATATGTCCGAGATGTCATGATGTATATAATACAATTGAAGAATATCAGGAAGAGCATGACTCGATTTCATGCGATGAACAATACAGCCAACCACCAACACCAGTTTTTACCCCAACACCCGAGGGCATGGATGACTCTGAAGAACCAAATCAGCAGCCAATCCACATGGACGTAGACAGAGAAGGCATGGTAAAGAACGGCCACGACGTCGTCGATCAGCACATCGAAGACCAGCAAACCAGGGATATCAGTCAACTGAAGACTAATATCAACCAGCTTCAAAATGACAATTATAAATTGTTGACGTACATCAATCAGCTCAGAGAGGACACCCTTCAACTCCAACAGCAACTCTAGGACGTGCTACAGCACCAACTTGATGGGTCCGTCAGGAATATTCGTTCCACAATAATCCTGCCTCCCACTCACAACAAACTTCTACCAGAAGACTCCAGCACTCGCCAGAAGCATGGTGGGCCACTTTACCAACAGGTGGACGCACAGCAGCGTGGTGATGTGTAAAAGATAATAATGTATGATGTGATATGTCTAAAGTATGTCTAAAGTCGTTTGTCCATATGTGTGGAAACTTACTGGGTAAGTTTCCTTTAGCTTGTCTTGTACGCCAAGTTAGCTTACACCGTAAGTTAACTTGTAGCCTAAGTTTCCTTTAGCTTGTGTCCTAAGCCATCTCTCCCCCTATATAAGGAGAGGCCATGGTGTGTGTCAAGGCAGAGCATCCTTAGGAGAGCCTTGCCTAGTGTGCTTGTATCTCAGTGTGTATGTGTGCTACTTTCCAATAAATAAAATATCTACTTCCTTTGAATTTCCGCTGTCACTCAAGTGTGATGTGATATGTCTAAAGTATGTCTAAAGTAGTTTGTCCATATGTGTAAGAAACTTACTCAGTAAGTTTCCCTTAGCGTGTCTCCTAAGCTTCCTCTTTAGCTTCTTTCCTAAGTTTCTTCGTTAGCTTGTGTCCTAAGCCATCTCTCCCTATATAAAGAGAGGCCATGGTGTGTGTCAAGGCAGAGCATCCTTAGGAGAGCCTTGCCTAGTGTGCTTGTATCTCAGTGTGTATGTGTGCTACTATCCAATAAATAAAATATCTACTTCCTTTGAATTTCCGCTGTCACTCTACACTGGTATCAGAGCTTGGCAAAGAATTCAGAGTTCTTCTTTCGATCAGGTACAATCTCTAAACTACTCTTCGTAGTTTAGGATTAGGATGGAGGAGTAGTCTCCTTCATGTTGGTTAAGCTAGCTATGAAAATAAACACTTGTTCCCATTCTTAGGCTTGTTTAATTAGGCCATGTAGTAAAACATTTATCCTTAGGCTGTGTGAGCGAAAGCCATGGATGCTGTAGTTTTTCTTCAACTAGTTTTGTGAGTTGTGATCTTCGTCTCCAATGGTGTCATAATTTTCTAGTGAGTTGTGATCTACTTCTCTATGTGTTCATACAAGCTTGTGGTGCTAGTTGCCCGTAGGGACTTTGCTTGTGTGTTGCTATTACCCGTTGTTGGCTTAGATTTGAGGCTGTACCCCGCTATAAATCCACGGTGTGGGAGTGTGATGCTAGAGATGTTAGGTTCAAAGCACTAAAAAATATAATGACGCCGGTGATGTTAGAAATAGCCGAAGCACGAAAAGAGTTAAGGAAATACCTATCGCTGTAAGAGCTTAGCCATATCAGAAATCCTTTTAATGGTTACTACAGTAAGTGCATTTTTAAACAAGAAATCTTTTGAAGAAGATAGTTTATTATAGCTTAGCTAAAACCAACATGTTTTCAATTATCATGGATGACTTCTTATTCTATCCAGTAGTACAACCTACAATACTCTACCGAGTAAATGAGGATACATATGATGTGGTAAAACCAACCATAATATATCCAACAAAAAAAATAATAAAAAGAGAAGAAGATGTTCAATCATCTCCTACAAACCTTTTGACTAATCGTCAAGAAAAAAAGAACATTTCCTCTAAAGAAGAAGAAATTCGTCCTGAAAAGGAAAGTTGTTCAAATACTAATATTAGTACTCCAAATAAACAGGTTATTTGTCTTTCTACAATGGAAGATAAAAATCTTAAAAAAATTGAAAGTGATCTCTCTCTTTCTAATAAAAGTTCTGATTTTATAGAATCAGAAACAGAGTCTATAGACTCTAATAATATTGGAGGCTCCACTGTGCAAAAGAACTCCAGCTCTACTGAGCAAAAATATTCTAGCTCTATCGAGCAAAAACATATTGAGTTAACAAACTCAAATTCCAGCTCTAGTGAGCAAAAAGATTCTAGCTCTTTTGAGCAAAAATCATCAGAGTCTACTGACTCAAAAAACTCGACTAAGCATGGAGATTCCATCGCTATTGACTCAAATAATTTTGAAGGTTCTAACGAACAGAAAAATATTGAGTTAACAAATTTACAAATTGACGATGAGTCACTTAACTCAGAAGTTGATAATGAGATAATTCACTCTCATATTGACAAAGAGTTAACGAATTCTATTGTCTTCAGACATACATCCGAAAATCCATACCAGGATTGTCAACAAAATGAACTTGCTAGAAATAGCATGAATATTCAATCTGACAAAGGAATTCATATCAATTCCTATAAATATGAATTACCTAGTAACAGTATGAATATTCAAACAAGAGAGGAAATTCATACAAACATAGATTCCTATGTATATGAATTATCTTCCTTAAGCAAAAAAGAAGTCACACGAGATTCTGAAAAAGAACCTTTAAAAATCAATGTAGTTACTCTTAGCCGAAAAGCTGAGTTACAAATCTACATTCCCCTTACACTTAACTTTCCTGAATACCAGGAAATCACTATACATACATTAATTGATACTGGTGCGCAAATCAGTATAATACACTCATGTTTTATTCCAAAACAATATAGATCAGAATTAACCCATAAAGCCTCTATAGGAAGCTTTAATGGTTCTAATTCTATGGTCACTCACAACATAAAAAATCTACAAATATCCTTGGAAGACTCTCAAGGAAATAAACACAATTGCAAAGATATGACCTTTGCATTACTTGATGACCTTGCTGAAGATTGTATTATCGGCATGGACAATCTAAGCAAAGTTTTGCCATTACAAATTGAGAAACATTTCTTCTCATTAAACAATATCCTTACCCTCGGGTACCCTTCACAATTACTACTCACAGCTTTTTCGATCTAAATGCTGTACAGCGAGGAGTAATTGAAAATCCCTTAGTGGAAAAGAATCAATGGCCTCCTTCGATTCTTCCTAATTTCTCATCTTTGAACTTAAAGAGTTTTGCAAACTCAGTAAATTCTTTGTTTCTGATGTTTACAAGATCACGGATGTCTATTTGAGACATTATAGCTTGTAGCTGTTTGTCAGCAGGTGTTTCCTCTGATCAGAGTATCTCTCTTCTTATTTAAAGAAGACGAGGTAGAAGTATTGCTGAATTTGATCATATTACTGGCAATGAGTTTTGCCTTTTCAAATCCTTCGTTCTGCTCTTGTGTTTTTTTCTTGAGCTGAAGGATTATTTTTTCTAATTGTGATAAGTGGTATGCTCCGGTTTTATCATTTGGGTGTAATGCCCTCCAAACATTGTTGAGATGATTGTAGATATCCGGATTCCCATGTTTTAACTCTTCGTTATACCAATCCTTTTTCAGGATAGGGTTGATAGAGTTTTGCTTCCACGCTGTTAGAGTGGGAGGTTTTAAAAGGACTTGTTTTGTTTGTGGAACAGTGGTTCCTGGAACAGTGGTTCCTGTATTTTTTGATACAGTAGTATCAGTAGATGTTGTAGCAGTAGCTACTTTTTTATTGTTTAGGACAGTAGTCCATTCTCCTGTTTTCATACCAAGAGCCTCTTCAAGCTCCTTGATTTTTTTGATTACTTCAGGGTCCATAGGTCTTTTATCCTTTTTCTTCTCCATAGTACCTGGTTAAGAAATCAGCAGTAATATTAGTATGACCATGAATATGGTCAATATCATATTGATAAATTTCAAGGTAAACTGCTAATCTGACTCTTCTCAGATTTTCTTCTGGATTGTGTACAGATTTCTTCTTGAGAAATTGTACTACTGCAATATTATCAGACTGTATAAGAAATTTTCTGCTCAGTAAATAAATCTTTAAAGATTTAACTGAGAGTTTTATAGAAAGTAATTCTTTATCAAAAGTAGAATACTTTTTCTCAGTAGAGGAAAAGGTTCCTGATGTATAGGCAACCAGCTCATAATGCTTCTTTTCAATTTGTGCAAAAAGGATACCTGCCCAATGGGTATCTGAAGCATCAGTTTGTAGTATAAGTTTATCCTTTTCTTTAGGATAGTAAAGTATTTTTTGTTCTGAGATGATATTTTTAATTTTCTTTATCTCTTCCCTTTCTGTTTCAGAAAGAGATATTTTTATTTTATCAGTGTTCCACCTTCGTGGAATTTCAGGATCTTTTCCTTCTTTTATCAACCTTTCTTTGTATTGTCTTTGTATTGTTTGCAGCTTTTGCTGTAAATGTTTGATTTTATCAGACAATCTAGGAATGAATTTTCTTCCGTAATTAAGAATTCCTAGGAAAGCCTGTAATTGTTTTAGTGTACTTATTTCCTCCGGAAATAGTTTAATCTTTTCATAGATATGAGCCTGTAGCTCGATTTTTCCTTTTAATATCTTTTTTCCAAGAAAGTCAATTTCTTCCTTGAATAATTCAATCTTTTTATGAATTGTGATGTGATATGTCTAAAGTATGTCTAAAGTAGTTTGTCCATATGTGTAAGAAACTTACTCCGTAAGTTTCCCTTAGCGTGTCTCCTAAGCTTTCTCCTTAGCTTCTTTCCTAAGCTTCTTCTTTAGCTTGTATCCTAAGCCTTCTCTCCCTATATAAAGAGAGGCCATGGTGTATGTCAAGGCAGAGCATCCTTAGGAGAGCCTTGCCTAGTGTGCTTGTATCTCAGTGTGTATGTGTGCTACTATCCAATAAATAAAATATCTACTTCCTTTGAATTTCCGCTGTCACTCTAAACTGGTATCAGAGCTTGGCAAAGAATTCAGAGTTCTTCTCTCGATCAGGTAAATCTCTAAACTACTCTTCGTAGTTTAGGATTAGGATGGAGGAGTAGTCTCCTTCATGTTGGTTAAGCTAGCTATGAAAATAAACACTTGTTCTCGTTCTTAGGCTTGTTTAATTAGGCCATGTAGTAAAACATTTATCTTTAGGCTGTGTGAGCGAAAGCCATTGATGCTGTAGTTTTTCTTCAACTAGTTTTGTGAGTTGTGATCTTCGTCTCCAATGGTGTCATAATTTTCTAGTGAGTTGTGATCTACTTCTCTATGTGTTCATACAAGCTTGTGGTGCTAGTTGCCCGTAGGGACTTTGCTTGTGTGTTGCTATTACCCGTTGTTGGCTTAGATTTGAGGCTGTACCCCGCTATAAATCCACGATGTGGGAGTGTGATGCTAGAGATGTTAGGTTCAAAGCACTAAAAAATATAATGACGCCGGTGATGTTAGAAATAGTCGAAGCACGAAAAGAGTTAAGGAAATACCTATCGCTGTAAGAGCTTAGCCATATCAGAAATCCTTTTAATGGTTACTACAGTAAGTGCATCTTTAAACAAGAAATCTTTTGAAGAAGATAGTTTATTATAGCTTAGCTAAAACCAACATGTTTTCAATTATCATGGATGACTTCTTATTCTATCCAGTAGTACAACCTACAATACTCTACCGAGTAAATGAGGATACATATGATGTGGTAAAACCAACCATAATATATCCAACAAAAAAAATAATAAAAAGAGAAGAAGATGTTCAATCATCTCCTACAAACCTTTTGACTAATCGTCAAGAAAAAAAGAACATTTCCTCTAAAGAAGAAGAAATTCGTCTTGAAAAGGAAAGTTGTTCAAATACTAATATTAGTACTCCAAATAAACAGGTTATTTGTCTTTCTACAATGGAAGATAAAAATCTTAAAAAAATTGAAAGTGATCTCCCTCTTTCTAATAAAAGTTCTGATTTTATAGAATCAGAAACAGAGTCTATAGACTCTAATAATATTGGAGGCTCCACTGAGCAAAAGAACTCCAGCTCTACTGAGCAAAAATATTCTGGCTCTATCGAGCAAAAACATATTGAGTTAACAAACTCAAATTCCAGCTCTAGTGAGCAAAAAGATTCTAGCCCTTTTGAGCAAGAATCATCAGAGTCCACTGACTCAAAAAACTCGACTAAGCATGGAGATTCCATCGCTATTGACTCAAATAATTTTGAAGGTTCTAACGAAAAGAAAAATATTGAGTTAACAAATTTACAAATTGACGATGAGTCACCTAACTCAGAAGTTGATAATGAGATAATTCACTCTCATATTGACAAAGAGTTAACAAATTCTATTGTCTCCAGACAGACACCAGAAAATCCATATCAGGATTGTCAACAAAAAGAACTTGCTAGAAATAGCATGAATATTCAAACAGACAAAGGAATTCATATAGACTCCTGTAAATATGAATTACCTAGTAACAGTATGAATATTCAAACAAGAGAGGAAATTCATACAAACATAGATTCCTATGTATATGAATTATCTTCCTTAAGCAAAAATAAAGTTACACAAGATTCTGAAAAAGAACCTTTAAAAATCAATGTAGTTACTCTTAGCCGAAAAGCTGAGTTACAAATCTACATTCCTATTACACTTAACTTTCCTGAATACCAGGAAATCACTATACATACATTAATTGATACTGGTGCGCAAATCAGTATAATACACTCATGTTTTATTCCAAAACAATATAGATCAGAATTAACCCATAAAGCCTCTATAGGAAGCTTTAATGGTTCTAATTCTATGGTCACTCACAACATAAAAAATCTACAAATATCCTTGGAAGACTCTCAAGGAAATAAACACAATTGCAAAGATATGACCTTTGCATTACTTGATGACCTTGCTGAAGATTGTATTATCGGCATGGACAATCTAAGCAAAGTTTTGCCATTACAAATTGAGAAACATTTCTTCTCATTAAACAATATCCGTATCCCTCGGGTACCCTTTACAATTACTACTCACAGCTTTTTCGATCTAAATGCTGTACAGCGAGGAGTAATTGAAAATCCCTTAGTGGAAAAGAATCAATGGCTACAGCCAAACACAAAAAAACATTATACTTATATTCTCAAAAATATTGATTCCACAGAACAAATTATACATAATATATTAGAGCCATTGTATAGCAATGATCCTCTAAAACTTTTTGACAAATCTCCAAGATTTTGTCAACTCGAATTACTACCTGAATATACAAAAAAGAATATTAGAACTCCAAGTATCATGGTAAATCATGAAGATAAATTGGAGTTTGCTAAACAAATAAAGGAATTATTGGATCTAAAACTTATTAGATCCAGCTATAGCAACCATAGCTCTCCTGCCTTTTTAGTCAGGAATCATGCTGAGCAAAAAAGAGGGAAAGCAAGAATGGTTGTTAACTATCGAAAAATTAATGATGCCTGCAAATTCGATGGGTATTACATCCCTACTGCGGAACAATTATTAAATTTGGTACAAGGTTCCAAAATATATTCTAAGTTTGATGCTAAATCAGGATTTTGGCAGATCAAACTAAAAGATGATTTGTCCAGAAGTCTTACAGCCTTCAGTAGTCCTCAAGGACATTTTGAATGGATGGTAATGCCTTTTGGGCTAAAAAATGCACCACAAATATTCCAGAAATGGATGGACAGTATGTTTGGCCATTTGCCATTTGTTACTGTTTATATTGATGACATACTTGTCTTCTCTTCTAGTCTAGAAGAACATAAAGATCATCTACTACAAGTAGCAAAAATTTTGCTAGAAAACGGGGTTATTCTAAGCCCCAAAAAGATCGAATTATTCAAGGAAGAAATTGACTTTCTTGGAAAAAAGATATTAAAAGGAAAAATTGAGCTACAGGCTCATATCTATGAAAAGATTAAACTATTTCCGGAGGAAATAGGTACACTAAAACAATTACAGGCTTTCCTAGGAATTCTTAACTACGGAAGAAAATTCATTCCTAGATTGTCTGATAAAATCAAACATTTACAGCAAAAGCTGCAAACAATACAAAGACAATACAAAGAAAGGTTGATAAAAGAAGGAAAAGATCCTGAAATTCCACGAAGGTGGAACACTGATAAAATAAAAATATCTCTTTCTGAAACAGAAAAGGAAGAGATAAAGAAAATTAAAAATATCATCTCAGAACAAAAAATACTTTACTATCCTAAAGAAAAGGATAAACTTATATTACAAACTGATGCTTCAGATACCCATTGGGCGGGTATCCTTTTTGCACAAATTGAAAAGAAGCATTATGAGCTGGTTGCCTATACATCAGGAACCTTTTCCTCTACTGAGAAAAAGTATTCTACTTTTGATAAAGAATTACTTTCTATAAAACTCTCAGTTAAATCTTTAAAGATTTATTTACTGAGCAGAAAATTTCTTATACAGTCTGATAATATTGCAGTAGTACAATTTCTCAAGAAGAAATCTGTACACAATCCAGAAGAAAATCTGAGAAGAGTCAGATTAGCAGTTTACCTTGAAATTTATCAATATGATATTGACCATATTCATGGTCATACTAATATTACTGCTGATTTCTTAACCAGGTACTATGGAGAAGAAAAAGGATAAAAGATCTATGGATCCTGAAGTAATCAAAAAAATCAAGGAGCTTGAAGAGGCTCTTGGTATGAAAACAGGAGAATGGACTACTGTCCTAAACAATAAAAAAGTAGCTACTGCTACAACATCTACTGATACTACTGTATCAAAAAATACAGGAACCACTGTTCCAGGAACCACTGTTCCACAAACAAAACAAGTCCTTTTAAAACCTCCCACTCTAACAGCGTGGAAGCAAAACTCTATCAACCCTATCCTGAAAAAGGATTGGTATAACGAAGAGTTAAAACATGGGAATCCAGATATTTACAATCATCTCAACAATGTTTGGAGGGCATTACACCCAAATGATAAGACCGGTGCATACCACTTATCACAATTAGAAAAAATAATCCTTCAGCTAAAGAAAAAAACACAAGAGCAGAGCGAAGGATTTGAAAAGGCAAAACTCATTGCCAGTAATATGATCAAATTCAGCAATACTTCTACCTCGTCTTCTTTAAATAAGAAGAGAGATACTCTGATCAGAGGAAACACTCCTGCTGACAAACAGCTACAAGCTATAATGTCTCAAATAGACATCTGTGATCTTGTAAACATCAGAAACAAAGAATTTACTGAGTTTGCAAAACTCTTTAAGTTCAAAGATGAGAAATTAGGAAGAATCGAAGGAGACCTTCATCTTCTTGAATGTTTAGACTTATATCAAATAGGGGTATTCCCTACAGAAAGATTCATTGAACTTCTACAGAAGACAGGAGAAAATAATTTGGAAGATCTGCTAACACATTCAGATCAGCTGATCAAAAATAAATATAACAGATATCGAATCCTTGCATGGTTCGAGCAAATACCACAATATCAACGAGCAATCCAAGCAGGGATTGTCCATGAACTCTACATCAACATCTCCCAACCAGGAGACTTTTCTAAAACTATTCCCGATATGTGTGCAAAAACTGTCCTATCAAAGAAAAATAAGTTTCACACAATCTACAAGTTTCAAATATGGAGCATCTGGGAAGAAAAGCAGTATGTTCGCCAGTTCAAGTCTATCCAACTCTGGGAACTCGACATCGTACAAACGGAGCCAACACTCCAGATTGAAAGGGGAAAAGATAAAACATTTGATCCTGAAAAAATCCAGTATGAAGCTACAGAAGAATTTTTCCTAGAATTATGGGAAAAATATACATTCTGCAAAAATATACAGGTCCAAGATAATATCATCCTTATCGATTGGACAGGTGAAGAAAATCCCAAAGAAGAAAGAGCGCAGTTCTTTCTAGGACTAAAAGAATCCTGGAAACTCGGCCCCATTGGGACAGATGTCATGTATTCCTTCTACGATGAAAAAGGTCTACAGGACGACATCGAAATGCTTTCTCCAACCCGTACTGTCAACAGCGAATTTATGCAAGAAAGAACCAGCGCTATCTAGAAGCATGGTGGGCCACTCCAATAAAGCCACGGCAGACAGAGCGTGGTGAATTGTGATGTGATATGTCTAAAGTATGTCTAAAGTAGTTTGTCCATATGTGTAAGAAACTTACTCAGTAAGTTTCCCTTAGCGTGTCTCCTAAGCTTCCTCTTTAGCTTCTTTCCTAAGTTTCTTCGTTAGCTTGTGTCCTAAGCCATCTCTCCCTATATAAAGAGAGGCCATGGTGTGTGTCAAGGCAGAGCATCCTTAAGAGAGCCTTGCCTAGTGTGCTTGTATCTCAGTGTGTATGTGTGCTACTATCCAATAAATAAAATATCTACTTCCTTTGAATTTCCGCTCTCACTCTAAACAGGTATATATTACTATATATATATACAGTACTATAGTATATATATATATATATATATATATATATATATATATATATATATATATATATATATATATATATATATATTACTATATATATATAGTACTATAGTATATATATATATATTACTATATATATATATATATAGAGTGTATATATACACTCTATCTATATATATATAGTAATATAGTAATATATATATATATATGTATAGTATATATATATATATATATATATATATATATATATATATATATATATATATAATTATATATATATATCAGACACTATAGTAATTATATATATATATATATATATATATATATATATATATATATATATATATATATATATATATATATATATATATATATATATATATATATATATATCAGACACTATAGTAATTATATATATATACTATACATACATATATATATATATATATATAGTACTATATATATATATATATTTACTATATATATATAATTACTATATATATATTACTATATATATATAGTAATTATATATATATATAGTAAATATATATATATATATAATATTATATATATATATTATATATATATATATATATATATATATATATATATATATATATATATATATATATATATATATATATATATATATATGGAGAATAAAAAGAGGTGGCTGTCCTATAGGAGTTCATATAGGAGTGGTTACATGAAAATTGTCCGCCAGCGGGGCCCAGGGAAAAAAGGCAGCAGCAGAGAGCTGCTGCCTGCTGTTGCCTATGTGGGTGGATTGTTGGGCAGGTGGGGCCCAGGAATGCAGGAGGGGGCGCTGTGTTTCTGTGTGCTGCCGTGGCGTGGGGCCCGCCCAAGGGGTTGCTGGACTGATGTTAGCGCAAGAAAGATGACAGATGTGGGATAAATTAATTCCATATCGGAAGTTTAACAAGATTAATAAATAATAATTGTAATTGCCTATGATCAAGAGTCACCTAATTGGTTAACCACCTTTTGAGAGGCAGCATGTAGTGGGTAGTTGTACTATAAATAATAAATAATTAAATAAATTGTCTGAATATTGGAGCGGGGCATTACACCCATGACAAAGCTTTGCTACATCTACCAGCATCGAAGAAATACCTAAGCCACAACCACACCATAGGGCTTTGCCCTACCCAAAACAGCTAGCTTAATAAGTACTAATGGGAAATACGGGCCCCCTACCGAGTACACATTTCTGAATTATCCACTATTCGATCTTTTTCTTAAATTCCGGCTTGGTTATTTTTTTAATATTATTAAACAAGCATGTATGTGACACAAACAGGTCAAGAATAACTTAGCATGATCATGTAACGGGTTCAGGTTACAAGAAAAATAAGTACAGGTACAAGATAACACATAACAGGGTAAAACCACTAGCTATCTAATTCAGGACAGCAAGACAGTGTTGTACTAAAACAGTGATTCCCGCTACTTCAAACATGCAAACCTGAATCCGTCAGAAAATCTGAAAAGTAGACTTCTGGCCGAATCCAGAAAGTATATATAAGTAACATATTGTTTCACAAAATCATAGCTCAGAACTAAATCTAAACTACAAAATACGTTCAACCAGAAATCAGTAAATCGAATTTAAAGCCAGGAAAACAGTATCAAAACTCCTCAAATAAATCCAGGAAAAATCGGGAGTATTCTCCTATATGTCTAGTATCATAATATAAAGTTTCATAATATTCTAGTAAAATTAGTTCAGTCAAAAAAAATTGGAAAACCTCAAGAAACGATAGTTTGGCAAATCTGGAATTCCCAACACTGCTGTACGAAAACTGAAATATCTCGCAAACCGTGAAACAAAATCAAAATCCTCCAAAGAGAGGAGAAAATAGACAAAACAATTTAACTTTTGTATTTCATAAATGTTTTCCATACAGTAGAAGGAAAGAGGGTGAAAATACGATTCTTTACAGAATAGCGAGCAAAATACAGTAAGTATAGCTTTCATAAACAAGCATGAAACGGCATATAAAACTCATCAATAAAATCCGCCAAAATTCTGGGTATTCCCTAGATAAGTATAGAAAAACTAACCAAAGTTCTAGATCAAAATAATATGTATAGCACAAGTATCAAAATAATTTAGTCATCAAAATCACCGAGAAACGAAATCTGGAAAAGATCAACACCTCTGTAGTAAAACAGTCATATCTCACACATACAAAAACGAAATCGAGCAAGGTCATAGGGATTGGAAAAAAGACTAATTCCTCTAAAACTCATGTTTTATACTGAAATTAAGATTCTAAGCTTAATATGGTCTAATTTACTGATCCAGACAGATCATCGACAAAACACAGAATTCTCTCAAAAACCAAAATCAACCTAGATTCAACGAAACTTGATCCAAACACAACCAAATATGAAATCGAGTCTACCAAGTGTCCAAACATCATGAAATAGGGTAATTAACATATCTAAAACAAGTCTATCACATGGTTCTCCACAAATACCCAATTTCTCACAAAAATTCCACATACATGATCAAATCAAGAATGGGAAAAACCTATGTTGTTTCATGTCAATATTGTGTCTAAGGTAACCATGGTCAAATCACTATAGAGACAATATCAACAAGGAGTTTCACACACAAATTGTCTTTAGAACCCAACTACACTACAAGCGGTATTTTTGACTTGTATCATACAAAGGAATTTGAGTACAAGTTACTTGCCTGAGAGATGACGAATCCAATGGAGAGAAAGAGAATAACAGGAACGGATTCCCGGGCATGAACACAATAGCGATGAACCACGAACAAAATGAATCAACTGATCGCGAACAAGATCGAATGACTAAGATCAAAAGATCAAGAGATCAAGGCAATCGAATCAGATCGGATGACTCTAATCGAAGATCAAGATCAAGATCAAGATGTAATCAGTATCTTGATGATGATGATGATGATCGGGTCAGATCGATGATCGGATGGCCACTAATCAAAGTGATCAAAGAACTCCATGACGATGATGATCAAGATGTTGATCAACGACCCATGTTCAAAAGATCAAGAATCCATGATCCAAACACCCAATATCAAATCAGAGGAATGGAAAAGCTCTGCGATAGTGGGTTTGATGGACGGCGCTCATTACATGATCAACACTCCATGATTAAGATCAGCAAGATTGGATGGCCAATATTCAAACCATTAAAACTCCATGATCAAGAACTCATATCAACAGCAACTCATGGCCAAGAGGGTGCACTGGCTTGGCGACTTGGCGGCGGCTAAGGGGACAGCACGGCGGACGGGGGCGCAACTATTGGTCGAAGATGCAGTTGCTCAGGATGCAGTTGCTGCAGTCAAGGCAGGACATCACAGAGCGACGTGACCAGGGGGTGTTTGGGCTGTGCACAGGGTGGCGCTCGGGGGTCGCGACGTCGAGGAGAGCAGGGGGGTGGAGAGCGCAGCGAAGGTGCAGGGAGAGGGGAGACGGGGGAGAGATGAGCGGAAGAGAGAGAGGGGATGAGAAATTGCGGCTGTTGGGTATAGGGGAAGATGAACAGTCTCACGGGCTAAATGTATAGGGTTATATAGAGTTAGGGTTGAGGTGTAAGTATTAGGGTTTAGATGAGTAGGTGGGTTTCGGGTGAATGTGGGTAACAGGGATTAGGGTGAATACGGGCAGGGGTTATGGGCTTGGGTATTGGGTTTGGTTAACTTGGGTTGACTGTGTAATAGGGTTTGGGCTATTTAAAACGGGCATTGGGTTTTTAAATAAAATATAGGGTTTTAAAATCCAATGGGAGAAATAAACTAATCAATAACATAAAAATAATATTTATAACAAAATGTAGTTTTCATTAAAATATAGAATTTATTTAAAATAGATACAAATACAATTAGCACATAAAAATGAATTTTCAATAACCGGCCAAAATTAATAGTAATAGTATCAATAATAAGATTTGTATAAAAATCAAATAAAATTATTGATCGAAAACAGATTTTTAATAGAAGATCCAACAATACATTTTGACAAAAGAATTTGAATGCGGAAAACTACTTTACAAAAATTTTTAAATACAGAAAAATATACCAAAAATACGGAAAACGGAAAACAGGGGTTACAACTACTTTCATTCACATCTCCTTTTCAACGTCGGACTAAACTTCTCACCAAAACTCACGCTCCTATGCTAAAAACTACCTTATGTATTATTTTAGGGCCATTTTACAAGCCCATGAGCCCACCAAATTAATAACCTAAGACCACCTAGCATTTTTACTAGGCCCAACTAGGGGTATTATAGAAGGATTTGAATCAATATCCAAACCCGACCTTATGTTTTTCTAAATAATTTTTTAGATCCAAATGGGATCATGTTTTCAAGATTAGTAACCCGTACCCAAAATTATTTGGAGTTGGGTGGGGTGGGTTCGGATCAATATCTGGTTGACATGCCTACGAGAGATGACTTTAAGGAAATATACTATGAGAAGTGTTATCCTCTTAAAGCTAGGATAAAGCGTCGACAAAAATGGATTGTTGCGGGAATTCCAAAGGTGGACAATCGTCCTTAGTTGGATATGGATATTTAGGTTTAGGTAGAGTGAGAGTTCCATATAAAATATTAATGGTAGTGAGTAAAGGAGTAGTAAGATGGTTTTTCCTTTAGAATAAATTGAATAAAGAAACAGTGTATTCAATCGAATTCTCTCTATAAGTTTATTAAATGAATTGGCTTTCTATTTATAAATGTGTAATCTTGTGAATGATATGTGTTGCTGCTTTTGCTGGTGTGGGAGCAATCATATGATGAGTTTTGAGGAGAAAGATCTAATCTGAACCTTTGATCTTGATCTGAATCTGAGTGGTTGAAAGGTTCTTGATCTGAATCTGAATGGTTGACAACATCTGGATTTGGATTTGGATCTGGATGGCTAAAAACGTCAAGCGAACATTCACAAAGTCTAAACACCGGAAGTGGCTCCGGCGAAAGACCATCTGATGCTCAAGTCACGAACTCATAAAGGAGATTAGGGTTTTTGAGGAAGAAATATTGATTACACTTTATTGGATGTGAAGGGAGAGTATTTATAGGGTAGGAATTATTTATGGAAGATAGATCTGGAAAGGTATCTCCTAGGTTAGAATGAAGATTCTCCTGGTTAAGGGATAAATTTAGTTTTTAATTCATGATTGGGGGGATTTGACTGACAGCTTTTATTAGCTTGAAATCCCTCTTTCATATGCTGTAATTAAGACCCAGTTATGGATCCAGTTGAGCTGACAGGCTTGAAGATGACCGATGTTCTTAGAGTGGACTTGCTATTTTTGAGAAGTTACTGTTCTGACCTTGAGAAGCTTTAAGATGCACCCTATTATTTGATGCCTCCGATTTTACCTATATCGTAAGCCGCCCCCCCCCCCCCCCCCCCCCACACACACACTCCTGAATGTTGAGTATCACAGCCTTGAAGAAGTAGTTGTCTCTGTTTTGGACAGTCTGGCCAGCATATATGATCTTCGGGGATACCTAGAGTCTTGCTCAGAGCTTCTTTAGGTAGTTGCAAATTTGTAGAATCTCCAACCTATTTTCTCTAACTTCTTAAATTTTTTATGAACTTCATTCAATTTTTAATTAATTTTTTGAATTTTTCATTAATTTTCCAGAATTTATAATTATTCTTTAGAATTCTTAATTAAATTTCTAAATTTGGAATTATTTTCTAGAATTCTTAAATAGTTTTATGAATTTATAATAACTTTTTTAGAATTTTTAATTATATTTTCCATATTTTAAATTTTTTCCGGTTGTCGTCCCAATAAAAGAAATATTCTTGTGATAGGTCCTGTACCAGCACAGAAATATAGTGAAATCATCCTTCCTCTGACACTTTAAGGATTTATAATTATTAATTTGATTTTTAGTCAAAAAACCAAAGGTAGGCATGAAATTTTGGGAGCTCTAAGGTCATTTGTGGCATGCTTTTGCTAGTGGGTGCTCGAACGACAAGTCGAGCACCGAATGCATGGTGGCTCGGTCTGGCCAGTCCTTGTAGGGTTCGAGTTGACCGAGCACCGATCCCGTGAAATAGGAGCATTTCTTGTGAGGTGCTCAAACAAAAGGTCGAGCACCGGACCAATAGGGGCTCAGCCTAGCCAACCCCTAAGGTGTAATACCCCGGAGTTCAATTTCCTAGATAGGTGGTGTGCATACATGGAATGCACACAATGTGTTTAATGAAATGCTTGAATGAAAGTTGGAAAGTTGCAGGGATGTTTAGTCCCACATGGATGTTGGAAATGGGTAACTAAGTGCATATATTAGGTTGTCCATGATCCAAGAGCACCAACAAAGCTATAGCAAATTTGGTGAGGTAAATGCCCTGTGGTGGGGCCTTGGTTATACGATATATGCACGTGTTGAGCCGACCTAGGCTTGGGGCGTTACAAAATGGTATCAGAGCTAGGTTTCACACCAATGGTGGATGTGATGTATGTCTGAGATGGAGTTAGAAAAATGTGCACTTGGCGAAATAGACCAGAAAAATGTACACTAGCTGAATCAGGGTCCTCCACTCCACATTGACTAAAAATGCGATCATGTATTAGGTTGTATGTCCAGAGCTTAGTGAGGACGCTAAATCTTAAGTAGGGGTGAATGTAATACCCTGGAGTTCGATTTCCTAGATAGTTGGTGTGCATACGTGGAATGCACACAAAGTGTTTGTGGCATCCAAATTTTCATAATAGAAATAAGAGACACAAATCCAGAATCTTTACTTCAATGTAATCCAAACACAGTATAAAATAAAAGGAAATTTAAAACTTTCTTTACAACGGTCCATATTACAATGCACAGCAGAAATTTAAACATATTTAATATAACTCATTTTAATATTTAAACTCCAATTTTCTCAAAGTCCACGCATCGACCCTTGCTCATGCTACTCACTTTGCAATCCTGCAAAACTGTTTAAACTATGAGTGCGATGCTGATAAAAGCAACGACTCTTCAATGTCTCACAACCACACACTTGTCGCACATATAAATCAAAAAAAATTATAAATCAAAAATTAATACCGAAACTGAAAGAACAATTATGTGCCATGAAAACAGACGAAAGTTTATAAAACAATGTTCGAGAAAATACAAATGTCTATGATGCTTACTAATGCATGCTTGTTCGGATTCTATGTCGCCCACACAACATAAATCCGAGGGAAAGCACTTATCATTCACCACTTTCAGGGTTTGATGTAACACCCGCAAAATTGAGCTCTAGCAATTTTGCCTACGGATGTTACGCATATATATTTTGTACTGTTACAAGTAATATTCGTAACGTATTTTAATATAAATGTCCTACGATTTCTGCATCTCAACTATTTATGAATTTTCCGTCTTCTCAAAATTCATTTTTATCCTATTCTGACCCAACTTAAACATTTATATTAATCTTCATGCTTTTATGTGCATTGCACGTGCTTTCAACACACGTGTCGATTATGTATATTTTACGGTTACGTGAAATATTAGTAACATTATCAATATAAATATTTTTACATATGGTGTATTTCGATTATTTATAAACATTTCTCCGTTGCTCAAATCCATTCTTGTACTTTAATATTTGTTGTTATGTGTGATACACGTGTTTGCAGTGCACGTGTTGGTTGTATTCTTTTTCAAAATAAAATTTATGAAGTGTGTATGTTTATTTTTTTTAGCATGAAACTTTTTATTATGATTAATTTAAACTAGTTTTTATTAAATCTATATTAAAATGTGTAACATATACATTCATATTAAATTAAAACTCCTAATATTTTTAGTGTGTATTTCATGTGCACACACAAAGCACATGCATGTGCTCTAGCCATATTTTGGCCGGCCAATGCACATTAGAGGGAAAGAAAAACATTTGGAATTTAATTAGATTATTGGGTACTTAGTGGGTTAGTGGTTGGTTAATACAACTCCCGACTACTCCCTCTCGTTATAATCCACCCCCACCCCCCCCCCCCCCCCCCCCCCCCCCCCCCCCCCCCCCCCCCCCCCCCCCCCCCCCCCCCCCCCCCCCCCCCCCCCCCCCCCCCCCCCCCCCCCCCCCCCCCCCTCTCCCATTTTCGGTCTAGAAAAGAGAAGAAAGAGAAAAACCAAGAAATAAATTACAAGTCTTGCCTTTGGTCTCTTTGTTGGGGAGTTTTGGAGCTTGGAAATTTGGGAAGCTAGGAGGTGATTCTAGGAGTTCTTCTTGCATCAAGAAAGATGTGGGTCTTTCTCCAACTTTCTAATACAATTTTATTAGTAGAATGCAAGATTATAGAATATATGTGTGTGAATTGTTAGATACATGATAACTTATATAGATTGAGTATTCATATCTAGATTATGTGTTGTTGATTAAAGGTGTAAATTTATGATATGATTGATTTGGAGGCATTTTCATGTGTTTTTGTTTTAAGTTTTAGTTGCACTTCGGAAAATCAAATCTATTAAACTAGATGGAATCTATAGCTAAAAGTTTTATGTGAGCACCACGTATATGTCAAGAACATCTCCTTAAAATTTCATAATATTTGGATGTCATTTACTATTTTAATAAAATCCAAACTTATGACTAGTTCGCAGTTGGTTAATTGCTGGAAATTAGTATACATTTCATACTTTGATCATTTCGGCATCTTGCAGTATTTTGATAAAGGTCAAAACTAAGATGTTGAAGTAGACTTGTTAACCTTTATTTAGAGTCTATGAAATCAATTTTCCATGAAGAATAAAATTTATAATGAATTTTACAAGATTGAACAAGTGGTAGTTAGTATGACATTTCGACCCTACTGTAGATTTCGAAGAATTCAGAGTTGTAGAAACAATATTTTGAATAAACTTATAACTACTATGTTATAGTAGACACATTCAGGTTTCGTATGACACTGAGAAATCTATTTTTGGAGTGGTATTGAAATTTATATGATTTTTACAATACCATTGGGTTGATGTTTCTAGTTGAACATTCAAATAGTGGATTATATATATATGTTGTTACCTGAAAAGAAGTTGATAGAGAAATATTCTTGGATTATTGGTTAGTGCATGTGGCCTACGATCTTTGAGATTGTAGGTTTGAGTCTTGGTGAGCTCGAATTTGGAAGTGTTTATTGTTTTTTGAATATATTGCAAATATAAATTGATTTTTGGGGAAACATTTTGATGGTAATTTGTACAAACATTTTAAGTTAATTTTCCTACTTAGATAAAGGATTGAACACATATTTGGTTATTGGATTTGAACGATTTGAATAGAAATGATTTTAAAGGATGTTAGTATATTTGCGAATTAAGATTTGATGAAAATTGGTACAAATATTTTGGATTAAACTCCATATTTGAATTAACAATTTTAGTACATATTTGATAATTAGATTTGAGATATTAAAACAGAGATGATGTTTATTGAATTGAGGCTTTTGAAGTCCTGTTGTAACAGTTTGGAAGATTTTATCTAGTATTTGAGGATGACTAATTGGATGGAATGAATAAGAGATGAATTGAGTATATGAATGAATGAAATTTGTAATTGATTATAAAAGAGGTTATGGATGACTTAGAAAGTTTATGAATTTTGGAATTTGTGGATTCTAGAGGCTGAGCGTGACCTAGGTTACCGGCAAAATTGTGATTATGAAAGTTTGAGAAGCGGCCAGTATGGGCTAATGTTCTCGTGTATTGATTTATGTCCAGAAAGGTAAGCTAGCTCTATGTGGCTATTATTTATGTTCAAACTTAAGGACAAGCAATAGCTGGACTTATGGCTGAAAATAATAACGGACATGTTCGGAAAAGAGCTTGCAGTTCACAGGGGTTCAGGACACGATCGAGGATGCGCCCGGTAAATCTACATATGTGGCATAGGGGTCGGCTGGTGAGGTCGATAAAATGGCCGGTAAAGGACTGCGGTCCCTAGGAATGTTCACGACTGAGGATATACCTGGTAAATCTACATGTGTGGGCTAGGAGTATGCATGTTATGTTTGCGAAAAGACCGGTAAAGAACTTGCGGTTCCTATGAATGTTTGGGACGAACAGGATACACCTGGTAAATCCACTGAGGTGGGCTAGGGGTAGGCCTGGTTCGTATTTGTGGGACATCGACTTGCTGGGGTTCGTGGCTGAGGATACGCCCGATAAATTCACAATGCGTGGGCTAGGGATATGCCGGTAAGGTCCAATATCCTAGGGGTGCAACTCACACATAATTACGCATTGGAGTACAATCATCAGGTTAGGTTGCATGACGTGGAATTTAACCCTATAATAAAGAGAACGTTATGGGACCTATGTAGTATGGGATGCATAGAATCCGAACAAGTGTGCATTAGTGTGCATTGTGTGCATTTGTTGATTTATTGGATACTTGTTTTATGCCATTGTTTTATGTATTTTGATTTCTGTTTCATAACATATACTTATACACTTAGATTAGATTTACTATCTGTTTTTATTCATCTTTGTCATTATTGCTCTTGTGCATCAATTTTGTGATTGTTAAAGTTGATGATCGTTGTATTATAGTCTTACGTCAGTTGTATTCAACTAACGTGCCCACAATTTTCTAAGTGCAGGATTAGTTTTGGCATGGAATTGAAGTCACTGTGATAGATGTCACAAGATTGAAGAGCTTTTATTATCATATGTTGAATTGTACTTATTTATCTCCGCTGTGCTATTGTAAAGAACAATGTTGTAAATAAAAAGTTTTAAATTCCTTGTATTTTTGTACGAATTTGAAGTAAAAGATCTTATTTATGCTACGAATTACATATGTTTGGAATTTGAGGCGTTACAGAGTAGTATCAGGACCGACTTCAATAAGTAGTACAAAACTATAAGGAAAACACAATTAGGGTGGACATTAGAGTGTGAGTGTCAGTTTGGAGTCATGAATGATGCAGTTGTTGAACTTGCATTCATGTTACTCTTCTTGTATATATTGATGTGATATTTTTACGAGCATGTTTCCCTTTGTATTGCGAATGCTATGGTTGGTTTAAACCTAACATTTATGATACCTTATACATAGACTAACTTTCCTTTTAATTTCTTGTAACCCTTGTTTTCCCAAAAATGTATTTTCTGTGTATTTCCTGTATTTAAAATTTTTGTAAATTAATTTTCCTCTTTCGAACTATTTTTGTTAAAATGTATTCTTGACTCTTCAATTTAAAATCTTTGGTAGGTAATCTTATTGTAACTATTTTCTATGAATTTTACATTGTAATGCAAACCTTATTTTTTTTGATATGGTTACTTTGATCTCTAGTATTATTATTATTAATATTTTTTTTATAAAGTCCTAATCGTATATTATTATTTTATACCCTATTGGATTTTTCAATAATACCCAAACCCTATATTTAACTACCCAGACCCTGTTAAATATATATCTAACCTAAAACCCATTATAACCCATACACTATACATTACCCCACCTGTTTAAACCCCTTCAGCCCATACCTATTTAAACCCACTTGTATTTTTACCCATTACCCTGTTTGAACAATTTAACCCGTTTCCCTATCTTTTCCTTATATCCTAATCACCCTAATTTATCAAAATCTGCAGCCGCCTCTTAACCCCATCTCCTATCCCTCTGTTTATATATAAAAACCCCTATTGCATGCGCCTGTTCATCGTCTTCAAAGCTGAGCCGTTATACTCTGTTCTTCAACCCTGTTGTCCTTCATTTCAACTCATCTGCTCTCCCGTTCAGCCCCAGATCCTTGACGATAGCGCGCCAGCCCTGCAGTGCCCTCCCGAACCCATCTCCCTGCGCACTCGGCTGTGCGCCGTGACTGCAGTGACAAATGCCATGTCGCCCCTGCAATGTCGCCCCCTGGCCCTGTGCTCCCTCTCAGTCGTGCTAGCAGTGACTGCAGCGCCGCAGTGAAGTCAACCTGACTGCCGTGACTCTGGCGCTCCTCGCCGCTTCGCCGCCAGTCCTGCCCTGGTCGCCGTCGCCCCCCTAGCCGCCGGTGCTCACCCCTGTAGTGTCGCAGAGCATCTTCCTTCCCATGCTCTGTATTGATGTTTGGGTTTGATCTTTTAATGTGAGCCATCCGTGGATCTTGATCTTGATCTTTGGTTTTGATCAAGTTGATCGTGGGCCGTTGATCACCATCTTGATGAGCACTTTGATTGTGAGCTGTTCGATTGGATCTTGATCTTATCATCATCTTGGAGTTCTTTGATTGCTTTGATTGTGGACCATCTGATCGTCAATCTGATCCGATCATCATCATCAAGATACTGATCACATCTCAATCTTGATCTTGATTTTCGATCAGAGTCGTCCGATCTGATCTGATCGCCTTGATCTCTTGATCTCATGATCTCAACCGTCCGATCGTGTTTGTGTGTTATTCGTTCTTTGGATTCGTGATCTTGTTCATGATCGTGGTTCGTGTTCGATCCGTTCGTTGGTTCATGCCCGGGAATCCGTTCTCGTTATTCTTGATTTTCGTACTTTCATCCCTAGTTAAGGCAAGTAACTTGTACTCTAATTCCTTTGTTTGATACAAGTCAAAAATACCACCTATAGTGTAGTTGGGTTCTAGAGACAACTCGTGTGTGTGTTATCTTTGATAGGTTTTGTCTCTATTGTGAAAACTTGACCATAGTTGCCTCATGACACAATATGGACATAAATTAACTTAGGTTTTATCCGTTCTTGATTTGATCATGTATGTGGGACTTTTGTGAGAATTCGTGATTTGGTTGAGACCCATGTGATATAATTGGTGTGGACATGCTAGATACCCTAATTCATGATGTTTGGACACTTGGTAGACCCGATTTCATGTTTTGTTGTGTTTTGAACAAGTTTTGTATGATATATGTTGAGTTGTCGTTAAAGGGAAAAATCTCTATTTTGTCGCTGATCCGTTTTGTTTGCTATTTTGGACTATCTTGAAGTCAGTATCTTAATTTCAGTATAAAACATGAATTTTAGAGAATTTCGTCTATTTTCCAACCCCTCTGACCTTGCTTGATTTCATTTCCGTATGACTGAGTTATGACTGTTTTACTACGGAGGTGTCGATCTTTTCCAGATTTTGTTTTTCGATAATTTTGATGACTAAATGATTTTGATACTGATGCTACATATATTATTTTGATCCAAAACTTTGGTCAGTATTTCTTTATCTAGTTAGGGATTACCCAGAATTTTGGTGGATTTTATTGATGAGTTTTATGGTTGTTTCATTCTCGTTTATGAAATCTATACTTGCTGTATTTTGCTTGCGGTTCTGTAAAGAACCTTATTTTCACTATGATTCCTTTTACTGTATGAAAAATATTTGTGAAATATGAAAATTATTATATTTTATTTATTTTCATATTCCTTTGGCGGAATTGGATTTCGTTTCACTGGTTGTGAGATATCATAGTTTTTGTACAGCAGTGTTGGGAATTCCAGATTTGCCAAACTACTGTTTATTGATGTTTTCCCGATTTTTGATGACTGATCTAATTTTACTGGATAATTCTAAAACTTAATATTTAGATACTGGACATATAGGGAAATACCCCAGATTTTTCGTGGATTTATTTAATGAGTTTTCATGCTGATTTCCTATTCTTGAGTTCGTTTTCCTGATTTCTGGCTGAACCTATTTTCCGTATTCGAATTAGTTTTGAGCTATATTTTTGTGAATTAATATATGACTTATTTGTATGCGCTGGATTCGGGAGGAAGTCTATTTTCTAGATTCTCCGACGGATTCAGATTTGGATTTCTTTAGTAACGAGAATCACTATTTTAGTATTGTACTGTCATGCTGTCCTGAATATGAACATACACTGTTTTGCTCGTTTATGTGACTGTCTATCATCTATGCGTGCTTATTTGTTACCCTAGATCTGATACTGATTATACTATGTTAGTTGACACTGTTTCATGCTTATACCTGACTATTTGAGAATAATAATAAATAATCAAGCCGGGATTTTTAATGGGAAAGATCTAGTAGTGGATAGTACAGAAACGTGTACTTGGAAGGAGACTTGTGTTTCCTGTATGACATGTTACCGATCAAGTTTACCGATCAAGTTACCGATCAAGTTCACCGATCAAGTTTACCGATCAAGTTACCGATCAAGTTAATATTTTGTTACCGATCAAGCTACCGAGCAAGTTTACCGATCAAGTTCTGTGATTCTGTGATTTTCCGAGTACACTGCCCTGTATGGTCCCCTATGAAATCTAAAGCAAAACTGTTTGTTGTAGCAACCATGTGTTATAATATGGGGCGTATGAAGTGCTACCTAGATAGTAATCACTATAAGACTTGACTACATGATACATGAGACTTGTTTACATGAGACTTGATACGTGACACTGGATGCATGATTACCTGTTTACCGGTATACCTGTTACCTGATATATGTTACATGTTTACCTGTTTACCTGTTTACTTGACACTTGATACATGTTACCTGTACCTGTTAGTATACCAAGCTACTTGTTTCTATTTTTCTGATTCATGTTAGATATTATATTTCTGATGACACACTTATACCATGCTATGCTTGTTACTTAGAATTATCTATCCCCTGTACTTGTATCCTACATTATAAGTGGTCCGTAACTTGCAATTGACGGGTACTTGTTTTCTCTTTCCCTCTTTCCCTGCATTCGTTGAATTGCAGATTTTGGAGAACAGATTCCAGACAGTATTGGAGATATGAAGTATTAGTGCTGCATTTTATTATCATTATTTCTTGTTTTCTTACTTTGAACAATAATTGTATTCATGTATTTTGATCTATTCTTGTATTAGGGCAATGTGACCTAGGATTTTGTATTATTCAGATCATGACTATTTGAGATTAATATATTTTATTTCAAGTACTCTTGTTGGTACTTGGTTCATATGTGCATGTGGTTGACTTTTCTGGCTTTCGACTCTGATTATATTGTGATATGTTGTAAAGATTCTTGAACAACTTGTGGATGATGAAAATCATTCACTGGGCTTTTGTTACGTATCCATATTCCGTATTCTTTTTGTGAAGCGGGACGTGACATTTCTCTTCTTAGTGCATTTTCTTTATACTGCTTTTCTTCTATAACATTTAATACTCTTTCAATAATTCTTTTCCTTTACTATTAATTCATTTCGATATTTATTTTATCTTACGTATTTTTCATTCTTAAACTTTTGTCCATATTTTATGTGCCTTTATGTATACTCATTTATTTTGCTATTATTTTTTTTATTACTACTTATTAAAATTAAGACTATCATTTTCCTTTGTTATTATTTCTTTTAGATCTTAAATTTAGATTTTTATATGATTACATTCATTTTACGTATGCTTTATTGTTCCACTATTTTATAATTTTTCCAGTATATTTTATCAAGATTATGATATTTTAATTATATAGATATAACTCTACACATTAAGATTTTCGTTTATTACTATTTTTGTTTTTACAACTTATATTCAATACTATTGTATTACTTATTATTGGTTACTTTGTTATATTTACTCTTCACTGCTAAGCACTACTTATAAATTTTGTTTTTTTATACTTTTCTAATATACTATATACACTCACTACATATATTTTTACTTTATTTCCATTTTTATTATCTTTACATTCTTGGTTACTACACATACTATCCACTGATTACTATATACATCATATATTTCAACATACTTACTATATATATTATTTTACACTTATCTATTTATTACATTACTGTATATATTTTATAATATATGTTTATTATGTCAACCCACTATATTACATATTTATTTTCTCATTTACATTCACATTTAAGCCTATGCATGTATCTCAGTCCATTTTCCTCTCACTTTTATAATTCATTTTCATTACAACTAATTTCTACTATTTGTGTTTTATATTTATAATCTATACATCTTTTTAATATTTCATTGTTGTAATTTCCTACTTCATTCCCTACTTTCACTCCTATTTTTATATCACAAATTTCAAAACTTAACATTATACTTAATTAAGCACTCAACATCCAAGTACATATAGAAGATTATATCATTCTTTTCACCATGTTGGTGCAACTTGACATCGAAAGGGCAAATATGCAACTAGACGACAATGGAGGCAAACTTGTAACTGGATATCAGGAAGGCAAAATCTGTAACCGAATGTCCAAAAGGCAAACTACAACCGGATGTCGTGGAGGCAAATCTGCAACTTGATGTCAAGAAGGAAAACCTGCAGCTGGATATCAATGAGGTAAACCCAAAACAAAAGAGACTTTTCTACTTTAATAACCCCCACTTTTAGTTATATATATATTATTTACCACTATTCCATTCTTTTGTACTAATTTATGCTATTTTATAATGTTTTAAAACTTAGCCTATACTACTTCAACTTTATTATTTTTAATACAGTTATACTTATATACACATTTAATTAATTACCTTATTACTTATACTTGTTTCTATATCTATCCTATATGCATTATTTTATTTTTCATCATAAATTATTACTGCTTACTATTAACTGTTCTGCTATCTTCTTATTATTATTTTGTATATATACTTTATCTTTACATGTGTTAGCATTCTAGAGTTTTTATACCACTTCACCTTATTTTTATTATATTGCTAACTCATCTTATATTTGATGGCTACTCATGTAATATGGCTTTTATTATTTATACTTTTATTTCTATGAAATTAATATTATATATTATTTCAATAATGGCATGTTACTTTTACTTTTGTTTCTCCGATTGCTTATGATTTATACTATTATTGTTTCGTCATACAGTTTTTATGCTTATTTGCGTATAAAATGTTATATATGGATTTCCTGTTACATTTGACAATTTATTAATAATTTGATATATACTAATCATTATTCTATAAAACTATCATGCAACTTTTACAAATGAAAATTTTGTGATATTATTTTAAACACATAATTAAAATTTCTACTATTTTACTTATATTAGACTGTTTATACTTTTGTTAAAAAAATTTAACACTCATATTTTCATATTTTTATCCAACATCATTTCTTAAATTGCTAATTCCATTTTTATCTCGTAATATGTAGTACTAGTTCAGTTAGCGATTTTAATCATTCTACCGGTTATTAGTTTAATAAATTTTGCTTACTAAGGCTATTAATAATTTAACTTTAACCATGCTTCTCTTTATTCTTTCCAAGTTCTTTCATAATTGATAACTTTATTTGTATTTTCTTTATACTATATTATCTAATGTTTCATCTAATATTATTTTGTATGGAAATTTCTTTCAATCTATATTACCTTTTATGGTCACATTTTCTTTCTACTATTTTTCTAGTTTTTCTTGTTTCGTTCTGATTTACTTTGATACTCATAGTTTCCTTATATAAGTTTATTTTGTTTTCCACATTACAAACTACATTTCTTTTCTTGGTATTGGCAGCTTTTCTCTATACAATAATGATTTTTTCTTTAGTGTATATAAGATACAACTTTTATCCTAGTAAGTTCTGAGGACATAACTGTTCTAAGAGGGAGAGACTGTAACACCCCATCAAAATTAAGTTATGCCAATTTTGCCCACGGGTGTTACGAACATGTATTTTGTACCGTTACGAGTAATATTCGTAACGTATTTTAATATAAATGATCTACGTATTTCTACATCTCAATTATTTATACATTTTTCGTCTATCGAAAATTTTGTTTTTATCCTATTCTGAGACAACTTAAACATTTATTTTAATATTCGTGTTTTTACGTGCATTGTACATGCTTTCAATTGTGTCGATTATGTATATTTTACCGTTAGGTGTAATATCCGTAACATTATCAATATAAATTTTTTTACGTATGGTGTATTTCTATTATTTATAAACATCTCTTTGTTGCTCAAATCCAATCTTGAATTTAAATATTAATTGATACGTGCGATGCACGTGTTTGCAATGCAAGTGTTGGTTGTATTCTTTTTCAAAATAAAATTTATGAAGTGTGTATGTTTATTTTTATTCGTGCATGAAACTTTTTATTATAATTAATTTAAACTAGTTTTTATTAAATCTATATTGGAATGTGTAACATATGCATTCATATTAAATTAAAACTCCTAATATTTTTAGTGTGTATTTCATGTGCACACACAAAACACGTGCATGTGCTCTAGCCATATTTTGGCCGGCCAATGCACATGAGAGGGAAAGAAAAACATTTGAAATTTAATTAGATTAGTAGGTAGTTAGTGGGTTAGTGGTTGGTTAATACAACTCCCTACCAGTCCCTCTCCTTATAATCCCTCCCCCCCATTTCCGGCCTAGAAAAGAAAAGAAAAGAAAAGAAAGAGAAAAACGAAGAAATAAATTACAAGTCTTTCCTTTGGTCTCTTTGTTAAGGAGTTTGGGAGCTTGGAAATTTGGAAAGCTAGGAGGTGATTCTAGGAGTTCTTCTTACATCAAGAAAGAGGTGGGTGTTTCTCCAACTTTGTAATATAATTTTATTAGTAGAATGCTAGATTATATAATATATATGTGTGAATTGTTAGATGCATGATAACTTATATAGATTGAGCATTCATGTTTAGATTGTGTGTTGTTGATTAAATGTGTTAAATTATAATATGATTGATTTGAGGGCATTTTTATAAGTTTCGGTTTTAAGTTTTAGTTGCACTTAAGAAAATCATATCTATTAAACTAGATGGAATCTAGAGCTAAAATTTTTATGTGAGCACCCCATATATGTCAAAAACATCTTCTTAAAATTTCATAATATTTGAATGTCACTTACTATTTTAATAAAATCTAAACTTAGGACTGGTTGGCAGTTGGTTAGTTGCTGGAAATTCGTATACATTTCGGACTTTGATCATTTCGACATCTTATATGTAGTATTTTGAGAATGGTCAAAACTAAGAAGTTGAAGTAGACTCGTTAAACTTTCTTTAGAGTGTAAGAAATCAATTTTTCATGAAGAATAGAATTTATAAAGAATTTTACAAGATTGAACAAGTGGCAGTTTGTATGACATTTGGACCCTACTGTAGATTTCGAAGAATTCAGGGTAGACACAATATTTTGGAGAAACTTATAACTACAATGTATTCAAGTTTTGTATGACACTAAGAAATCTATTTTTGGAGTAGTACTGGAATTTATATGATTTTTACAATACCATTCGGTTGATGTCTCAAGTTGAACATTCAAATTGTGGATTATATATATGTTGTTACCTTGAAAAGTAGTTGATAAAGAAATAGTCTTGGATTATTGGTTAGTGCATGTGGCCTAGATATTTGAGATTGTAGGTTTGAGTCTTAGTTAGCTCGAATTTGGTAGTATTAACTGTTTCTGAGTATATTGGAAATATAAATTGATTTTTTGGGAAACATTTTAATGGTAATTTGTAACAATATTTTGGGTTAATTTTCCCACTTGAATAAAGAATTGAACACAAATTTGGCAATTGGATTTGAAGGATTTGAATAGAGATGATTTTAAAGAATGTTAGTATATTGGAGAATTAAGATTTGATGAAAATTGGTACAAATATTTTGAATTAAACTCCATATTTGAATTAACAATTTTAGTACATATTTGATAATTAGATTTGAGATATTAGAATAGAGATGATGTTCATTGAATTGAGGTTTTTGAACTCCTATTGTAACAGTTTGGAAGATTTTATCTAGTTATTTGAGGATAACTAATTGGATGGAATGAATAAGAGATGAATTGAGTATATGAATAAATGAAATTTGTAATTGATTATAAAAGAGGTTATGGATGACTTAGAAAGTTTATGAATTTTGGAATTTGTGGATTCTAGAGGCTGAGCGTGACCCAAGTTACTGGCAAAATTGTGATTATGAAAGTTTGAGAATTGGCCAGTATGGGCTAATGTTCTCGTGCGTTGATTTATTTTCGGGAAGGTAAGCTAGCTCAATGTGGCAATTATTTATGTTCAAACTTAAGGATAAGCACTAGCTGGAGTTATGGCTAAAAATAATGACGGACATGTCCAAAAAAGAGCTTGTAGTTCATAGGAGTTCGGGACACGACAGAGGATGCGCCCGGTAAATCTACATATGTGGCATAGGGGTAGGCCGGTGAGGTCGATAAAATGGCCGGTAAAGGACTGTGGTCCCTAGGAATGTTCACGACTGAGGATATGCCTGGTAAATCTACATGTGTGGGCTAAGGATATGCCTGTTCTGTTTGTGAAAAGGCTGGTAAAGAACTTGCGGTTCCTAGGAATGTTCGGGACAAACAGGATACACCCAGTAAATCCACTGAGGTGGGCTAAGGGTAGGTCTGGTTCGTAGTTGCGGGAGATTAGCTTGCTGGGGTTAATCGCTGAGGATAGGCCCGGTAAATCCATGATGTGTGGGGTAGGGATATGCCGGTAAGGTCCAATATCCTTGGGGTGCAACTCACACGTACTTACGCGTTGGAGTACAGTCATCGGGTTAAGTTGCATGACGTGGAATTTAACCTTATAATGAGGAGAACAATAAGGGCAAGCCCTCGGACCTATGTAGTATGGGATGCATAGAATCCGAACAAGTGTTCATTAGTATGTATTATGTGCATTTGTTGCTTTATTGGATACTTGTTTTATGTCATTGTTTTATGCTTTAATTTTTGTTTCATGACATACACTTATACACTTAGATTAGATTCACTGTTTGTTTTATTCATCTTTGTCATTATTGCTTTTGTGCAACCTGCTATCTGTCAAGATGAGTAGACCAAACCCGCTCCCCCCACTGTTCAACCCTAACCCTAGGTCAAACAAACCCCAGTTCTCATAGTCATGGATGTTTCAATGATCAAAACCACCCTAATTCATGCATACAAATTCCAATATTTGACTGATTAAAATTACACAGTAAAGCCCATGAATATATCATAAAGATTCCATCTTTTAACTTCTCAATCATGGATTTAAAATTTCATATAACAAGATTTACACATTGATGTGGCTAAAATTGGGGTTAAATCGGGACCGTCCAGATCGAGCACGAATCTTGAAGCACGGGGGTAAAAAGGTAATTCCACATACAGATGGATCCAAAACGGGTATTGGGTCTCCTTCTTACGAAACCAATCGCCCGCGAATAAATCCACTCCAACTGGGCGCGGGTTCCGACCCGATACAAGCCCAGTCCACCAAGGGAGAATCAGGCCACTGATTTGATTAGATCAAATCAATAAGCTTGATTTGCTCTCACCAGGGAATCAAGGCCTACTTTCCTATAACAGAATAGGAGGATTTCGCTCCTAAAAGTTAGGCAGGAAATCAGGCCCCAGATCATTCCAAAGGCGACTATAAATACAGCCCCTCTATCACCAAGACGAGGTTAATCACTTTTTCACCACTTAAGCTCTTTCTTAATCTTTTACTGATTACTGACAAGAGCGTCGGAGGGTGCGTCGCCGGAATCAACCCCGGTGTCTCGCACTTCCCTGCAGGTTGCGGCAGGAGCAAGCGGGCCGAGTCAGCTGTTCAGGTTTTCCTCGGATCCACAAATTCTATCTGTTTACCCCCACACCGAAATCAGCGGTAACAGATTGGCGCCGTCTGTGGGAATCCGACACGAACAGTCTCAGTCCATTCTCCGCCGTCCTCTACAGCCATGCCGCCGAAGAAGAACAGATCCAGAGGGTCGAACCGTGGGGGCAACCCCACCGACCCGGCGAATGAAGCTCCGGTCAACCCTATCCTTCAGTCCAACCTCCCTCCGCTGACCCAGCAGGTCCCGCCTCCTCCTCCTCCTCAGCAGCAGCCCAACAACGGTCCGTCCGGTCCTAATGGTCGGAAGGAGAAGCAGCCTGCCAATCCGTGCCACGTCTCGGTCCACAATGGGTCCTCGGACTCGATGGCTTCCCATCACCCCGACCTCCGCATCACGCTCCAAAACCGCCATAAGGACGACGACCTCCGTACTCATCTTGACGAGAGGCTGGCCCGAGAGGGAGCCTCCCGCCAGCGTCAAGGTGAGCGGTCGCCACGTCGTCGGGACGGCAGAAGGTCCCCGGAACGCAGAGGCCGAGCGGCATCCCCTGAGCGCCGAAGGAGGAGGTCCCGGTCCCCCAGGGATCGGCGCCATCCGAGGGACCGAGATATGCCCATCAGCCGAGCCGAGTTCCTCCAGTTTCAAGAGACCGTTCTGCAGGCCCTCAATCTCCGACAGAACGACCAGAATGCTCAGAGGGTTCCGACGCCGCCCAGGGATCCCAGTCCCCGGCGCCGAACCCGGAGTCCTTCCCCGGCTCCCAGCCGACAGCAACGGCAACAGAGTCCTCGGCGCTCCCTGGAGTACCGGCACCGCAGTCCACACTCCCCTTCCTACGGAGAGGAGTCCGGAGGGTCGTACAACTACCAGCGGAGGGACGACGCCCTCATCCGCCGTATCCATGAGGTGGAGAGGCGCATCGGCCGCATGGACAGGGAGGAAGAGTCCCGAGCCGGAACCTTCCGTCCCAGCCGACCCCCCTTCTCTCGGTCGATCATGGAGGCCCATATACCGAGGAGCTTCAAACCGCCACAGTTTGAAACATACTCTGGGGAGTCCGACCCAGTCGACCACGTCGAGAGCTTCAAAACCCTGATGCTGATCCATCAAGCCTCCGACGCAGTGCTCTGCAGGACCTTCCCTGCCACCCTGCGGGGGTCGGCTCGGGAATGGTATTCTAGGCTCGCCCCCTCGTCCATCTTCTCATTCGAACAGTTTGAGACACTGTTCATTACTTACTTCGTGAGTAGCCGACGAGCCGAGAAGACGAGCCTTTCCTTGCTGAACCTGCGGCAGGAGAAGCAAGAAAAGTTACGGGACTATCTGAAAAGATTTACCGCGGAAGTCAGGTCAATCGCTTCCTTGGACCAGTCCGTGGCTACCGTGGCGTTCCAGTCGAACGTCCTTAACGCCAACCTCCGATCATCCCTGGCCAAGAAGCCCCCGCATGACTTCGCCGACCTCCTCCTGAGGTGCGAGAAATACATCCGGGCGGAGGAGGCCGAAGCCCTTCCGAGCTTCGGGGGCACCGCCGCGGGGTCGAAGAGGAAAGCGACGGGAGAAGAAGGGTCCAAGAAAGCTCAGAAGGACATGGGCGGTCAGCGCCGCCCTCCCCCCAGGTTCGAGAAGTTCACTCCCCTCACCACTAATGTCTCTACTATCCTCATGGAGGTAGAGAAGGAGGGAATCATCCCTCCGGCCCCGAGGATGCACACTCAGGCGAAGAGGAGGAACAAAGATAAGTGGTGTCGTTACCACCGAGACCATGGGCACGACACAAATGACTGCCGAGCTCTGAGAGATGAGATCGAAGCACTCATTCGGAGGGGGCAGTTGGCCAAGTTCGTGAAAGGTAACGAGCGAGCAGATCGGAGCTCACCTCCCCCTCGGGGGGCTAACAAGTGCTCCGAGCGGCGCGAGGAGACACCCGAGTTTGAAGAAGAACGGGTTTTGCACCTGATCCACGGAGGCCCGATGGGGGGCTCCTCTAATTCCTCCCGAAAGGCCTTCGTCCGGGAAGTCAACTCGGTCCACAGTGCCCCTCCCCCGAAGGGTCTCGGCGTCCCTGTGTCATTCTCCGATGCCGACCTTGAAGGAGTCCGAACCCCCCATTGCGATGCCCTCGTCATCGACCTCCGCATGGCCAATTTCAAGGTGCAAAGGATTTTGGTGGACAATGGGAGTTCGGTCAACATCCTATTCCTCTCGGCCTTTCAAGGCCTGCAGCTGTCCCGGGACCGTCTCAAGCCAGCCGGCTATACTCTCCACGGGTTCACGGGGGTCCCGGTAACCGTCGAAGGGGTGATAACCCTAGACGTTACTGCGGGAAGCACCCCTACTACCCGGACCGAGCCGATGGACTTCATGGTCGTCGACGTCCCGGCAGCATACAATGTCATCCTGGGCCGTCCCGGCCTAGCCGCTCTTGAGGCTGTCCCCTCGGCATACCACTTGAAGATGAAGTTCCCCACTCGCTCGGGAGTAGGGGAAGTCAGGGGAAGCCAGGAAACAGCTCGGAAGTGCTACATGACTTCCACCGGGGGACCAGTGCTCTCGCTCGAGACACTAGAGATCCCCGAGCCGAAGGCCCGTCCAACGTCCGAACCGGCGGACGAGTTAGAAGAAGTACTCTTCTCCGACGAGGATCCGAGCCGAAAATTCCTCGTCAGCAAGTCCTTGCCGACCGTGCTGTTCTCCGACTTGGTGAGGTGCATCCGGGATAACCGCGACCTATTTGCTTGGTCGGCCGCGGATATGCCCGGTATCTCCGAGGACTTGCTCGTCCACCACCTAAGCGTCGAACCGGGGTGCAAACCGGTTCAGCAGAAGAGGCGAAAGTTCGCTCCCGAGCGACAGCAAGCAATCAAGGAGGAAGTGGATAAGCTGCTGAAGGCCAAGTTCATCCAGGAGGTGAATTATCCCGAGTGGCTGTCGAATGTTGTAATGGTCAAGAAGTCCAATGGCTCGTGGAGGATATGCATCGACTTCACCGACCTCAACAAAGCGTGTCCGAAGGATCCCTTCCCTCTCCCAAACATCGACACCCTAATCGACGCCACCTCGGGCCATGAGCTCCTCAGCTTCATGGATGCCTTCTCGGGGTACAATCAAATCCGGATGTTCCCTCCGGACATCCCGAAGACCTCCTTCGTCACCGACCAAGGCCTCTACTGCTACCGAGTAATGCCCTTCGGTTTGAAGAACGCAGGCACCACCTACCAGCGCCTCGTCAATAAGGTTTTTCAGCATCAGATCGGCCGAAACATGGAGGTGTACGTTGATGACATGCTCGTCAAGAGCATCCGCGGCACCGACCATGTAGCCGACCTCCAGGAGGCTTTCGGTGTGTTGAGGAAGTACAACATGCGGCTAAACCCGAACAAGTGTGCGTTCGGAGTCTCCTCTGGCAAGTTCCTCGGATTCATGGTGAGCCAGCGGGGAATTGAAGCTAACCCTGAAAAGATTAAAGCCATATTAGACATGGCCCCGCCTCGGAACGTCAAAGAGGTGCAGAAGCTCACCGGTCGGCTCGCAGCCATCGGTCGGTTCCTCTCCAAGTCAGGGGAAAAGTGCCTTCCCTTCTTCAAAGCACTCCGAGGCGCTAAGGGATTTGAATGGGGCGAGGCACAGCAAGAATCGTTCGACCAGCTGAAAGCCTATCTGGTGAACCCCCCTCTGCTCAGTAAGCCGGTCCCGGGCGAGCCTCTCTTCATCTACTTGGCCGCTTCCGAGCAGACCTTGAGCGCTGTGTTGGTAAGAGAAGAAGACCGGACCCAAAGGCCCATTTACTATGTGAGCAAGGTGCTTCGAGACGCCGAGCTCCGCTATCCGAGGATAGAGAAGATAGCCTACGCTTTGGTCATGGCAGCAAGAAAGCTTCGGCCCTACTTCCAATCTCACTCGGTCGTCGTCCTCACCGATCAACCCCTCAAGCAAGTCCTCCATAAGCCCGAAACCTCGGGCCGGCTGATGAAGTGGTCTATAGAGCTGAGTCAGCACGACATCTCCTATCAGCCTCGGACGGCAATTAAGGCACAGGCTCTCGCCGACTTCATTGTAGAATCCACCATCCCTGAGGTCGGCCACGTCCCGAATGGACCCCCCATTTGGACAGTCTTTGTAGACGGATCCTCTTGCAGTGAAGGAAGTGGCGCCGGCATTATCCTGAACGGCCCTGATAGCTTCGTCCTGCAGTATGCGATCCGCATGAACTTCAAGGCCTCGAACAACGAGGCGGAGTATGAGGCTCTCATAGCTGGCCTCGGACTCGCACGAAGTGCTGGGGCACAGCGCCTTCGGATTCACAGTGACTCCCAACTAGTCGTGAACCAGGTATTGGGCGAATATGAGGCCAGGGACGAGCGAATGGCGAAGTACCTCGCCAAGGTCCGGGACCTCATGGGCCGGTTCGAAGAAGCCATCATCCAACGGGTCCCCCGGGAGGAGAACTCACAAGCTGACGCTCTCTCCAAGTTAGCCTCGTCTTCTCTGCAAGGTCTCGAACAGATCGTACTGATTGAAGTCCTCTCTAAACCGAGCATCGAAGACGAGACACCTCGCTCGGTAGAGTCATTGCCGGTCACGCTGCAGGACAATTGGATGAAGCCACTGGTAGAATTCTTAAGGGATGGAGTTCTTCCCTCAGATCCCAAAGAAGCACGCCGAGTCAGAACCCGAGCCGAGCGATATGTCTTGATCGAGGGCATATTATACAAGCGCTCCTTCTCTCAAATAGATGGCCGACCTTACCTAAGGTGCCTCTCCCCGGATCAGGCCGAATATGCCCTACAGGAGCTTCATGAAGGCATCGGAGGGGCACACTCCGGATTCAGGTCTTTGGCCCGGAAAGCTTTGAACTATGGGTACTTCTGGCCGACCCTTCTTCGGGACGCCGAGCGACATGTTCGGCAATGCAGCTCCTGTCAGAGACACTCCAACATCCGACGTCTCCCCCAGGCCAACCTCACCTCCCTATCGAGCCCTATCCCCTTCGCGATGTGGGGAATGGACTTACTAGGGCCCTTCCCTCCAGCTCCGGGTCAGCTCAGGTTCTTAGTCGTAGCCATCGACTACTTCTCGAAGTGGGTCGAGGCCGAGCCCCTCGCCACTATAACCGAGAACAAGGTGGTGCAGTTCTTCTGGAAGAACATCATATGCAGATTCGGCATCCCCCGCGTCCTCGTAACGGACAATGGGACTCAGTTCACTGGCGCGGCATTCCGAGCCCTATGCGACGACCTCGTTATTCAACAGCGCTTCTCGTCCGTCTCACACCCTCAATCGAACGGACAGGCTGAGAACGCTAATAAGCAGATCCTTGCAGGAATCAAGAAGAGGTTGGACAAGTGCTCCAAAGGATTGTGGGTCGACCAACTCCCTAATGTGTTGTGGAACTACCGCACAAGCAAGCGGACGCCCACTGGAGAGTCCCCTTTCAGCCTTACTTATGGGGCCGAGGCCGTAATACCCCTCGAGGTCGGAATTCCTTCCCCTCGGCTCATCGCCTATGACGAAGCGCATAATGCCAGGGAACTCAGAGGAAACTTGGACCTGATAGATGAACTGAGGGAAAGGGCATCGATTCGGCAGCAGAATTACAGAAGGAGAGTCGAGCTAGCGTACAACAAGAAGGTCCGACCCGCCAACCTTGAGCAAGGAGATTTGGTGTTGAGAAAGCTAGCCATATCCCTCCCCAGTCAGAGGAGCAAGCTAGCTCCGAATTGGGAAGGGCCGTACCGAATCACAAAGGTTGTCCGGCCTGGGGCATACCGGCTCGAAGACATGGACGGCAGAGAGCTTCCGAGGACCTGGAATGCCGACCACCTCCTGAAATACCAAGAGAGCGCTCCGGCGCCTCTCTAAGTAATCCGAGGTGTCGAACCATTCCTCTCCTCCAACTTGTAACCCATTTTTTCTCAAATTGTATTATGTAAAACGGTTCGCCGTCAAATATCAATAAATGAAAGTTCTATATTCGTGAGTTTGCATGTTCCTCTCCCCTCTTATTTAACCAATGGTTCGGAGTCCAACACTCGGCTCGACTTTACCTCCTCGGCTCGTCTCCGGACGAACCAGGGGTAGATCGCCGTTCGGAATTGCTCCTACAGCCGTTGAACTATACCGATGGTTCGGAGTCCAACACTCAGCTCGACTTTACCCCCTCGGCTCGTCTCCGGACGAACCAGGGGTAGATCGCCGTTCGGAATTGCTCCTACAGCCGTTGAACTATACCGATGGTTCGGAGTCCAACACTCGGCTCGACTTTACCCCCTCGGCTCGTCTCCGGACGAACCAGGGGTAGATCGCCGTTCGGAATTGCTCCTACAGCCGTTGAACTATACCGATGGTTCGGAGTCCAACACTCGGCTCGACTTTACCCCCTCGGCTCGTCTCTGGACGAACCAGGGGTAGATCGCCGTTCGGAATTGCTCCTACAGCCGTTGAACTATACCGATGGTTCGGAGTCCAACACTCGGCTCGACTTTACCCCCTCGGCTCGTCTCCGGACGAACCAGGGGTAGATCGCCATTCGGAATTGCTCCTATAGCCGTTGAACTATACCGATGGTTCGGAGTCCAACACTCGGCTCGACTTTACCTCCTCGGCTCGTCTCCGGACGAACCAGGGGTAGATCGCCGTTCGGAATTGCTCCTACAGCCGTCGAACTCCAGCGATGTTCCCGGGGTCCAACACTTGGTTCCTAGTCCATCCAAACTACTCCGGTAGGTCAATGTCGGACCTTCGTCCGGACACAAAAGACCGAACACTCCTAACTACTAGCCAAAGACCGAAGACTCACAAACTCGGTCGGCTTCCGAGCAAGTGGCTTCCCGAGCGTGTAAATGGGGAAAACGCACTTTCCCCTCAACTTTCGTACGTGATCTCGATCAGACGGCCTAGATCAAGCCACCAGCACAAAATGACAAGATAACGTTTTCTTGGGAACTGGGCCGCCTCGAGATTCGCGCCTACATTCGACGGCTCAGATCTCGCCACCTACTCTAAGCGACAAAATAACACTTTTTTGTGTACGGAACCTTGCCGTACCGTGTCAGATCCACTAAATGACAAAGAGCCGCACCCCTGGAGATCCATTCGGCTAAACAGACGTGCTCGGCTCAAAGATCTCGGCACGACCGATACGGTTGCAAGCAAGAACAAACATACAAAGCAACGAAAGGGAATTTTATTAATTGTCGGTGCATAATACAAAACATTCCATTACAAAGTGTCGGCCAACAAAACACGCAATGCCCGACCAACTACACTTGTCTCTCATACAAAAACATCCTCACTAAACTGTTCGTCCTCCTCGGCAGACGACTCCTCCTTCTCCCCCCGGAGCCTCGCCATCACACCACGCAGATGCCCCATCTCTGAGAGCAGGTCATCCCGCTCGGAGACGATCCTCGACTGAATGTGCCGAATGCTTTTGACCCGAAGAGCGTTGCTGAACGCGGTCTGCGAGTCTTCATCCTCCCCCGCGAGGCTCAGCTCGACTATCTTGTTCTCCAAGCGTTGGATCTCGGATTCCCGGAGACTGAGGACCAACGAAAGGTGGTCCTACTCACTCTCGGCTCGGCGTAACTTCATATCGGCGCTCCTAGGGCTCAGAACCACTGTTCCAGAGGTGGCCTCGGATTCAGAGCCATCATTCGAACGCTCGGAGTCCGAGCCATGGATCGTCACAACGAGCTGAAAAGAAGAGAAAACGAATAGCACAGTTTCAATACGCGGCCGGAGTCTAACACTTGAAAATTTTTCAGAATTATTTGCATTCAGACATGGTAGTGTTACAGACGGTCGGTTGACCCTACAGCTAAGTCGTTACAACAACCAACAAAAATAGAAAAAACGACAGAATCAGAGCCTCTTCGGAAGGGGAATGCTTCGGTTTAGGGAAACACGAGGACGGCGAGGCCTGCCCTCCGAACCCGTCCCTAAACCAACAAAGCGCGAACCCCCTTCGCTGCTAGCTCTAACTGCGACGCCGGCCGAAGCCCCGCTCGACGAGGCGGCCGCACTGCTCTGAGCGTCGGCTGGACTCCGCCTAGTCAACGGCGAGCGCATCGCAAGTTCATGAAATGTAATCCCCCTCTCTCTTTCTTCGCGAGTACACGAAGTGCTGCGAACGTTAGCCCTGACCGGCGCCGGCTTGAGCGACGCGATCTCTTCCTCCAGTTCGATAATCCTATCCCTCAAGACGTCGTCCTTCGCCAACTTCTTCGGTCGCGGAGCCGACAACGAGCCCGAGGCATTGGCATTATCAGTCGCGAGCCGTCGGTAATGGGTGACTTCAATCCCCCTATCTATTGTGATCCTTCTGAGCCTGTCGACTTCGGCCGATAGCCTCTTGCGCTCGGTCGACACTTTCTCCAGTTCGGAAGCCAGCTTCTCCCTCTCCGCCGAACGTTCTTTTTCCGCTAGCTCCAAGTACTGGACCTCGGCCAAAAGGTCGTCATTCTTCTGCTCGACGGCCGTAAGTTCTCTACGGAGGTTCTCAACTTTGCCTTCAAGACAGGAGGCTGAAGAGCACTTCCAGTACTGGTACAACTCGCGACCATACCTCCGCAGAGCCGCCTTCGTATCCTCCAGCCTGCCGAGTAGGAGATATCGCCTATAACGGCTCTGAGAGAGCTCGTCCTTCGTTTTCACCAGCTCCTGCCGAAGGTATTCGACCTCCGTGATCGGACCGAATCTCACCTGAAATGCAGAGATAAATCCGAGGCCAAACACTTGGAGAAAGTTACGCCAAAACAAACACTAAGTCCGAGACTCAACACTTGGGCAAATTTTGGCCAAACAAAACATTTTTTTCATTCAAAAATCGAGGAGTTCTACAAACAGCGGTGGCCAGTCCGCAGTTAGGCTTACACAAAAAAAAAAAAAACAAAAAAAAAGGGAGAAAAGAAGACAACCGAGTCAGGGGTCGACCTTTTTGTCGTTCGGGTCCGTCGACCCCTCGGCCTTGTCCTTGCCCTCGCCTCCGCCACCTCCTTCGCTCCAGCTCTCCTCCTCCTCGGAGTCGTCCTCCTTCTCCTCCTCGGACGCGGCCTTCCACGGGTCCTCGACGGGTTCTGTCTCCCCCTCGGGGCCGATCAACTCCTCGGGGACAACCTCCTCCCCTTCTACGAGGTCATAGAAGTTGTAGGTGGACGTGTCGAAGCCCGGGTTCTTGGCGACCACATGTTGCAAGGCACGGCCGTAGGCGTCCAGCATGTTCTGGGTCATGTGCATCGCGGCCTCCTCCTGCACGGCTTTCTTCACCCTCTTCACCTTCCTGAGGTGTTTGGCCTTGATCTTCTCGGCCCTCTTCCGAGCATCCTCCGCCTCCGACCGAGCCTTGGCCAACTCCTCCCTCAGGTCGGCGGCCTCCTTCACCGACGCCTCGAGCTTGGCTGCCGAATCCTTCAGCTTGGAGACCTCCTTCTCCGAGGCCTCGAGCTTGGCCGCCGCATCCTTTGACAGCTGAACAGCATCGGCCAGCTGCTTCTCCAGCCCCTCCACTTCGGCGGCCCTCTTCGTCGAAAGAAGCAACTCGGAATCGAGCCGCTTCGTGACCTTGACGCGCTCCGTCCTCTCCTTCTCCTTCTCCTGATCCTTCCTCGCCATCTCCTCGAGCAGGAAGTTGAAGTGGCAGACGATCTGAAAGAGAGCAACAGAGTTACAATCCGAACCCAAATACTTGGAAAATTTTCTAAGGAAGGAATTCAGATGAAGAAGAAATCAGCCTACTTACCGACATGGAATCCCGGGCGATCTGCATCACGGCGTCCCCTGCCATCCCGGCCTTCAGGGTCGCTCGATCCTTAGGGGTCGGCAGATGCCTTATCGCCTCCATGCAGATGTTCCCGTCGCCCAGGAAACCATCGGCGTTCATCACCTGCCAGTCGGGGACGAAGATCTGCTTGTGACGCTCGGTTAAGATCTTCTCCGCCTCGGCAGTAAGGGGCGGAACCGGCATGGACAGCGCATCCTTCACCCCGAACACGCCGCTCGACGAACCCGGAGCGTCCGTCCCCGGGGTCGGCACAGGTGCGTCCGAGGCAGGGGGATCGGAGATATTGACCTCCCCCTGCTCGGGGACAACGACCTTCGTCGGAGAGACAAGGACCTCGATCTCCCCCTCCTTGAGGACCGCGACCTTCGGCTGCTCGGCGATCTTCGCGACCGAAGGCTTCTTCGCTGGCCGGCTCTCCTGAGTCTCCGCCGCCGACCTCTTCTTCTTCTCCTGCTCGGCCCGGCCCTTCGCCACCAGAGCCTTGTAATCAAGCTTCATTGTCTCTGCAAAAGCCGGATGAAAAAACTTAGAAAATTTTTCATGAACTTTAAACGAGGATTATAAATACCAGAAGCATACGAGGGTCGATCGGACTGAGACACCCACGGAACAGATGCTCCTCCGTAATATCCTTCCAGCTTAGCGCTGGCAGGGCGAGAAGCTTCCTCTGGACCTCAGCCTCCTCTGCGTTCAGCGGGACGTCCTTCTTTGTACGCTTGGGCAGGCCGTCCGTCGCCCAGACTGTCGGTATCACCCACGGCGTCAGATTTCGGACGAGGAAGTATTTATCCTTCCAATGTTTGATCGAGTCTGGGTTCTCGATCAACTTAACTCCCGTCCGAGGAGAAAGGAAAAACCTCTGTTCATGACGCCTCGGCTGGCAAGGTTTGAAAAGACTCCGAAAGAGGAACATAGTCGGCTTGGCATCGACCTCTTGACATCGGAGGAGAAACGCCACGACATGCCTCCAAGTGTTCGGCATCAATTGGGCAGGACTCAGACCGTACCAGACCAAGACCTCGACCACGAACGGGTGTAGGGGAAACCGGAGCCCGGCGATGAGGGAATCGACCGGGAAGACGCATATGTTCGGTGAGGACTTTGTGTTGGCTCGGAACCCCGGCCCAGGAAGAAGCAGCGCATACTCGAGCGGGATCCGGAAACCCTCTCGGATCATGCGGAGATCGGCCTCGGTAAGAGTCGAGATCCTGTGGTCGACCTCGGACAGCTCCCTAGGCTCATTCTCCTCCACCAGTTTTGCCGTGCCTTGAGTGACCCTCTCCAAGTCATCCTCGGTGTAATCCCGGACACCTCCCACGGTCGATACGGCGATGAGTTGCCGACCGAACGCCCCTGCTCTCTTCGGCGTTTCCACTATTGTGATCACGGCTTTACCCTTTCGGGACTCCGCCGCGGCTTCCTCGGGCACTTCGGCCACTTCACCCTCTTTATCCGGACGAACAACTTCTTGCTCGCTCGGCTCCATTACTCCCTTCCCTTTATCCCCTCGGCCAACGGCTTGCTCCGAGGCGGGGGTCTCAGCCGAAATCTTAACCATGTTTTCCTAAAAAGAGAAGGGAAAGAAACTGACCTCGAAGTGACAGGTACGGTCGGAAAGTTCCCCGGAGCTAAGAACGCTACCGCGACAGCTAGCAAGGCCACCCAGGGAGGTAAAAACTGCGAAGCCAAGTAAAAACGGAAGAAAGAGAGTAAAAGTGAAAAGTGAAGACTTGGTCTTGGGGGGGTGAGGATTTATAGTAAAATTGGAACGTCCCTTGGACTTCCAATGAAACTTCGCGACTTTTGGGCTACTCTCGAAACGTCACGAAGGCCCATCACCACTACCCCTCTCACCAAGTCAACCGCTCGGCCCCGAAGGATCCAAATCCGACCTACGAGCGATCCGAACGCGCCGACAGCAGGGTCCGGTCGGAATCCGAGCAAGTGCCTTCCCGAGCTGGTAAATGGGGAAAACGCACTTTCCCCTCAACTTTCGTACGTGATCTCGATCAGACGGCCCAGATCAAGCCACCAGCACAAAACGACAAGATAACGTTTTCTTGGGAACTGGGCCGCCTCGAGATTCGCGCCATCATCCAGCGGCTCAAGATGCGCCACGTCGCTCGGACGATTGGACCCTCGGACGCCTCGCTTATGCCTAGAGGAGCCTGGAAAAATTTTGATTCAGTTTTGAGGCGCCGCCTTCGGCGAACACCCCCCAGGTCCCGTGCATCGGTCGGTATCCCGCCGACCACGAAACCCGGTCGGGAACAGACAGGCACTCCCCCCATCTCTAACTTCCCCGGGCTGACATCCATCAGAAGCCATCAGCCCGGAAGGAAGACAGAGATGAGAGGGGACCCATCAACACTCAGAAGCCAGGAGAAACACACCGTCCCGAGCTTGTTGTTTACAACTGGAAGGCGCGGCATGTCAGAGGACACCGACCGCAGCGCCTTCACAGTTGCAAACAACGGGCTCGGACGGTCCAGAGGCCCGAGCTGCAACCCATGATAGAGAAGCGCGCCATCCCGAGCTAGTTGGTTGCAACTGGAATGACCAGTTTGTCAGAGGACTCTGACAGCGGCGCCTTCACAGTTGCAACAAACGGGCTCGGATGGCCCGGAGATCGGCATCGGACATGGATCGTCCTTCTCCCACCAAGACCTCCGCCTGCTTCGGCACTCACTTTGGAGCAACCAAAGAAGGCAGAAGATCTTGGTGAGAGAACGACCACCCGTCCTTCCGAGAAGGCCCATCCCTCGGATCCGGACTATGGTCGTCACCACTCTTGCCTTACTCTCCCCCGCTCCTGACATCCACTTAGGGACCGTCCGGAACGGGAGAAGATAAAGGTAAGAGAGCGACCACCAGTCTTTCGGAAATAACTCATCCCCCGGCTTCGGACTACGGTCGTCACCACTACTACCTCGTTCCCCCTCGCTCCTGACATCCACTTGGGGGCCGTCAGGAACAAAGGGAAAACCAGGCAGAAGAGCGACCACCTCCCCGAACCTCAAGAGAGAAGCTACCCAAGGCAGATGCCCCCGAGGTCTGGAACCCAATTTGGCTGTGACGAAAATGACAAAGGGAGTGGAGTACTTATAGCCTGCCTCCTAGAACCAGCCATTATGACCCTCGGAAATCGAAGCGCCGCGTTTTAATTAAGGGAATTACTGATCCTCGGAAGCTGAAACGCCACGCATTAATTATCCTCAGTGACGTCGGGAAGGCGAAACGCCACACAAGTCACGAAGCGCCATGGGGAACAGAGCCATCTCAGATTGCCAAAAACCACAGGCCCTCGGTCGGCTGCCGAGCAAGTGCCTTCCCGAGCTGGTAAATGGGGAAAACGCACTTTCCCCTCAACTTTCGCGTCTGATCTCAATCAGACGGCCCAGATCTCGCCGAGAGCACTAAAAGACAAGATAGTGTTTTCTTGGGAACTGCGCCCGTCTCGAGATGCGCGCCCACATCCAACAGCCCAGATAACGCCACATCCCTCGGCCTGCCGAACACCAGTGCCTTCGGTCGGCATCCGAGCAAGTGCCTTCCCGAACTGGTAAATGGAGAAAAAATGGCACCGAGCTACGTGGACCACTAGATCTCTCAAAAATTCGCGCTCCCAATGATGAAGAGCCCAGATCGCGCCACGTGCGCTAAAAGACAAGATAGTGTTTTTTTGGGAACTGCGCCCGTCTCGAGATGAGCGCCACCATCCGACGGCTCAGATTGCGCCACGTCGCTCGGAATGCCGAACCCCCTAGCCTTCGGTCGGCAGCAGAGCAAGTGCCTTTCCGAGCTCGTAAACGGAGAAAAATGCTGCCGAGCGGTAACGACCATCAGATCTTTCCGAAGTTCGCGCCTGCCCACGATCGATGGCTCAGATCGAGCCACGTCATTAATCAGTATTTAAATCATTTTTTATTTATTTTAATCGTTTTATTTGTTTAAAAATTGCGAGAAAATTGCTAAAAATTCGGGAAAATTAGCTAAAAATTCTGGGAGATAATTGAAAATTCGGGGACACACTTTTGAACCCCGGAACGAACAATTATCACCCAGAATGCACCGCTAAAGCCCCCGAACGATTAGCAAACACACCGCAGAATTAAAACAAATACTTCGAAAAAAGTAGATAAAAGGCTATCAGATACCCGACGCAGCTTAAGGACAACACACAGCATCGAAAATTACCTCACTACCCCCTTTTCTAGATTCAAAATCCCACATTTGGACTCCGATACAACTCCATCAGCCACTGAAACTGCTGAACTACTCCTCAAAGCCTGATCACGCTCAGCCTTTAGGAGTGGGGGGCTCGTGATGTGGCTAAAATTGGGGTTAAATCGGGACCGTCCAGATCGAGCACGAATCTTGAAGCACGGGGGTAAAAAGGTAATTCCACATACAGATGGATCCAAAACGGGTATTGGGTCTCCTTCTTACGAAACCAATCGCCCGCGAATAAATCCACTCCAACTGGGCGCGGGTTCCGACCCGATACAAGCCCAGTCCACCAAGGGAGAATCAGGCCACTGATTTGATTAGATCAAATCAATAAGCTTGATTTGCTCTCACCAGGGAATCAAGGCCTACTTTCCTATAACAGAATAGGAGGATTTCGCTCCTAAAAGTTAGGCAGGAAATCAGGCCCCAGATCATTCCAAAGGCGACTATAAATACAGCCCCTCTATCACCAAGACGAGGTTAATCACTTTTTCACCACTTAAGCTCTTTCTTAATCTTTTACTGATTACTGACAAGAGCGTCGGAGGGTGCGTCGCCGGAATCAACCCCGGTGTCTCGCACTTCCCTGCAGGTTGCGGCAGGAGCAAGCGGGCCGAGTCAGCTGTTCAGGTTTTCCTTGGATCCACAAATTCTATCTGTTTACCCCCACACCGAAATCAGCGGTAACACACATCTACAAGATATATGAGTTCATTTAAATTAATTTCCATGGATAAAGATTTGACCTTTCATGCTTAATAATATCCATAACTAAAGAACAAATCAAATCAGATCATCAAGCATTCAAGATTCAACATTTATCTCATATTATCAACCAAACTTTATCTAACCTTCAATCTCTATAAATATCTCATAACAAACATCATATTCATGCTATCATACAACCATGTATTAAAAAAAAAAAAACCATTCCTAGCATGGTTCTACAATGTTCATGAGAGAAATAAACATACAAGAGAGTTAGAGAGACGCGACCTCTTATAGATTTCGAATGAACTCCAAAAGCCTTCTCTCCTAATGCAAAAGATCTCCTCAAGCTCCAAAATCAACAAAAATAGGAAAAAACTAAAGAGGGCCGAAACTCATTGTTCATGCCATCTTTTATATGATGTCGGGACAGAAAATTAGGGTTTTGTGGGAATTTTTGCAATAAAGTCCCCCTACAATCCCAAATTTGCATAATTAGTTATTTTTTTCAATCTTTCCAAACCAAATACAATCAAATATGGATTAAATTCACCCTTAAATCTCTCTACCAAAAATCGGCCCCCCAAATGCAGCCAACAAGTTTTTTAAATCCAATTTTGGCTCCAAACTGCTTTTTTACACAAAAGCCCTCTTCTTTCAAATTATTTTCAAAAGTAATTTATCATGTTCAAAAAAATCCCAAAAAATAAAATTATACTTAATTATAAATAAGAGAATTGATTTAGTAACAAAAATATTTAAAACTTGCATTTCAAAAGTATTTGCACATGCTTTGCACGTGCAAAACGATAATTTCACAAAATTCAAAATATTTAAATAAATAAATTCAAAATATTATATTTAAATTTATTGGGCGTTACATTGTTTGATGAAATGCATGAAAGAAAGGTGGCGTGCACACAAGGTGTTCGATAAAATGTCTAAATGAAGTATCATGCACACAAAGTGTTCAATGAAATACCTAAATGAAAGTTGTAAAGTAGTTGGGAAGTTTAGTCCCACATGGATGGTGGAATAGGGTAACTAAGTACATATATTAGGTTTCCCATGATCCAAGAGCCAACAAAGCTATAGTACTTTTGGTGAGGCAAATGCCCTGTGGTGGGGCCGTGGTTATATGATATATGCACGTGTTGAGCTGACCTAGGCTCGGGGCATTACATAGGGGTTTCAACTTGACCAAGAACTGAGCCTGTGAAATATACGCATTTCTTGTGAGGTACTCGAATGACAAGTCAAGCACTGGGCCTAGGTTATAAACAAATTTCTTGTGGGGCACTCGAGTGACAAGTCAAGCACCGAGCCTAGGAGATGGTGCATTTCTTATGGGGTGCTCTAACGACAAGCCGAGCACTGAGCCTAGGATATAGGAGCATTTCTTGCGGGGTTCTCGGATGACGAGCAAAGACCTACCCTAGGAGATAGGCACATTTCTGGCGGGGTGCTCGAATGACGAGCCGAGCACCGACCCTAGGAGATAGGCATATTTCTTTTGGGGTGCTCAAATGACGAGTTGATCACCAAGCCTAGAATATAGTGCCTTTCGTGTAGGGTGCTCGAACGACGCGTCGAGAACCGAGCCAATGAGATCGGTGCATTTCTTGTAGGGTGCACAAACGGCGAATCGAGCAACGGGACTAGAATATAGATGCCTTTCTTGCGTGGTGCTCAAAAACATGTCGAGCATCGATCCTAGGAGATAGGCACATTTTATATATGATGCACGAATGACGAGTCTAGAACTGAGCCTTGGAGATAGGCACATTTTCTTGCAGGGTGCTCGAACGATGAGTCGAGCATTGAGCCTAGGATATAGGTGCCTTTCCTGTTGGGTGCTTGAATGATGCGTCGACCACCGATCCTAGGAGATAGGCACATTTTCTGTAGGGTGCTCGAACGACAAGTCGTGCATCTAGCCTAAGAAATAGGCGCATTTCTTGCGGTGTGCTTGAACGATGACTTGAGCACGGAGCAAATGAGATAGGCACATTTCTTGTTGGGTGCTCGAACGACGAGTTGAGCACCAAGCCTAGGAGATAGATGCATTTCTTGTGGAGTGCTCGAATAATGGGTCGAGCACCGAGCCTAGAAGATAGGCGCATTTCTTGTGGGGTGATCGAACAATGAGTTGTGCACCGAGCATAGGAGATAGGCACATTTCTTGCGGGGTGCTCGAACGACGAATCGGGAATCGAGCCTAGGAGATAGTCACATTTCTTCCAGGGTGCTTCAATGACGAGTCGAGCACTGATTCTAGGAGATAGGCGCACTTCTTGTAGGGGGGCTTGAGCGATGAGTCAAGCACTGAGCTTAGACTTCGATCAGGGTGGCTTTTAGGGGTTCGGACGGTCCTGGTCCCCTTTTGGCTTTTGATTTTCATCATTGGATGGAAAAATATTTCGGTGGCGAAAACCACACCACGTCATCCTGTAGTTCCCAATGCATCTCCATGCCTCTTGATCTCTGCCGTTGGATGGGAATACATGTGAGTGACGGAGATATGGTACGTAAGGACCGATCAAGTAGGTAGTTATAGTTATGATCATGGTATGGTACTTAAGGAAATGGCTAAACTAGTTATGAAGGATGAGTTTTCATTTTCTTCCGACAGTAGGAACATAGAGATATTTAACCAAACCGCTCTAAACCCCCATTGCAAAAGAATTCCTAGAAACACCGTTAAATTCAATTGTTTTAAAATCTATAACATGGTTAGAGATTTTTTAATTGCTGCTTTGTATTCTTTAACTTGTAAGGTTGCATTAACTAGTGATTGTGTAAAAAGTTGTAATGATGTTCATATTTTCTACATAACTTGTCATTTTATAGATACTGGTTGGATCTTTCAGAAAAGGATCATACAATTTGGATATTTTATGTATCCCCATAATGGTAAGGCTATCGCATCACAAATTATGGTAGCAAGCAATAATTATGGTATTTATGATAAAATTTTTTTTTCTATTTAGCCTTGATAATGCCACCAATAATAAAAAAACGGTTCCTTCATTAATTCAAGAATTAATGCCTTCAGGGCCTAAAATATTTCATGTCAAATGTGCATGTCATATCCTCAACTTGTGTGTGCAAGATGCATTGAAGATAGTTGAACCATTTATAAATAAAATAAGAGATTGTGTGCATTTTATAGATTTGAGTGGTCCTAATCTTCAAGCATTCAAACAATGTTGTAAGCTTTAAAATATAAATTTTAGAAGATTCCATAAAGATGTTAAACATTACTGGAATTCTACTTACGACCTACTTATTATTGTTAGTAAATACAAAATGGTTATAAATGAAATTTGCATTGCAAAAAACAAAAAAAAAACTTTTGCATGAATGAACAATTTCGGAAATTTGCCAAAAGTTTGTTAAAATTTTCAAAATGCAACCCTTACATTTTAAAAATCATATGAGTGAACTTCTAGTTATACGTTATTTACAATAGTTATCATGATAAAAACTTTTCAACAAATGATGCATGACACTTATATTAGCTCAATTGTTGTTCCCACTTGCAAAAATTTATGAAATATTTTCATCATTTTCCTATGTTGTATTGTGTTACTAGTGTAATGGATCCTCGTATCAAGTTAAATGGTACAAAGAATTTGATTGCTTTGTTTTATAGTATGGTTGAAGATTTTTCTTATGATGTTGATGAATTTATAGTACTATTTGAGTCAGTATTAGATAATTTATATGATATTTATGATAGAAAATTTGTATATGCTTATCAAAATACAACAACAACAACATCATCTTCTTCCAACGGTAAGGGCATTGCATTTGCAGATACATCAGTTGATGAATGGAATCTTATTCAATCTAAAAGACCTAAGACTAATGTATCTAATCAATTGAAATGGTATCATACACAACCTTCACTGCCGTTTGAACACAATATTGATGTATTAAAATGTTGGAAAAATAATGAATATTCATATCACATTCTTTCTCGCATGGAAAAAGATCTACTCGGCAAAAATATTTTGCCCACTGAAGCACGTTCATGACATTATGAAAATTTCATTATTCATCTACTGTCATTTTGTTAATTAATTAATTATTTATTTTTATTTTTATTCTATTAATTTTTAATGAAGAATATATTTTATGGGCTATTATTAAGATCCAAATTTTAATTAAAAGGAGGGTATTAGTGTTTGGACCACTAAGACCCGAGGTTCGAGTGGAGATGAGAATGATTTTGGAGAGCTTGCAAAGCGGGAATTCGTCACATCAAAGGTGGGTGTTCTATCCATTTTCATGTATATTTTTAGTAACATGTTAGAGTTCTAATTTGAATGAATTGTTGATCATTTCATGTATGGTTGCAGTTGCATGCTAGGGTTCTAATTTGAATGAATTATTGATAAATTCGTGTATGTTTGTAGTAGCATGCTAGGGTTCTAATTTAAATGAATTATTGACAATTTCATGTACGTTGTGGTAGCATGCTAGGGTTTTGACTCGAATGTCGAATTATTGACTTATGACAAGATTGTAAAAAACTATGTAAAAGATCTGTTCTCTTGGTGTTTTTAATTAGATAAGTTAATTAAAAATCATAGCTTGATTTAGGGTTTGAAAACCCTAATTTATCGGTCTTAATCAAGGATTTGAAACCCTAACTGCTTAACGGGTCTGTTAAAATCTTAACAAGTCTATTTTGTGAGTGTTTTGATTTGCGGGTTTGTGTGTGTGCAGATCCAGGTATGGGGATGCTTGCTTGCGGGTTTGGGTCTCCAATGGAGTTTAGGTATGGTCAGTAGTTTCGATTTGGGGTTTGGCTGAGGATTTGAAACCCGTATTGCATATCGTGGCTGCCAATTCATTATCGGGCTTGTTTTGTGAAGGAGCATAATTTCGTGTTTGTTGATGTGGGGCTCGGGTTAGATATTTTAACTCAAGGTTATGCTTAATTAATTAAAATTTTACTCAATTAGGATCTTGTTTAAGTTAATTTAAATTTTTAAATAGGTATAGAACTTAATTTAGTTATCGGGTCTGCTAGTGCTTAACGGGTCTGTGAATGAGCTCGGGTTTGGATGATTAGGGTGTGGGTGTATTTGATTGGGGATTGATTTTAAGTCCATATTAGGACTTGATTAAGTTCAATTAATCACACAATTAATTTGGGTTTGATTTTAATATAGTTTAGGTATGTAATTTACACTTAGATCTCGGGTCTATGTATGCAGGTGTTAAGGCAACAAGGGGGTTGGTTTGATGTAGCTAGTGTGAATATTTTGATATCATGGTACCATGGCTTCTTGTCAGGTTCTTCCTCTACCATCAGACAGGGCTGACTAAACCCCTTGCTATGAGCCTAAAGCAAAACCGAGGTTTATGTAAGCAGATTAAGTCATTACATGAAAACTTTTAGGTGATGATCGCCCACAGGTCTCCGTTCGGCCGAGCAGAGTGCTTTCACCGTTGGTGTTCTCCAATCCGGTAGGGCTTGGTGTCAACTCAACATCTTCTAATGATGTAGTAAGAGAGGTCAATAACCGCAAGAGATTCTTTTGCACCAAAAGCAGAGCGTGGGTGGCCGTATCCACAAGAAAGCGGTGATGGCTCACCTTCCTCCCGGGATCCACTAGAAGTCACGAATCTTCCATGGCATCTGTCGGAGCAGTAGGGGCCGAATAGTTTGTTAAGAGAATTTGAAAAGAGGTATCAGAGAGTGCGCCTTGTTCAATTGAACGAAACAAATCCTTAAGTAATCGGGTAACGTCAATCTAAGGTTTTTCCTGTGTAACTTCAACTCCCGGGGAGAAAGATGCGCAAATAAAAACGGAAGCTGGTCCTAAGTGATCGTTGTTGTTCATTGGATTCCGGAGGAATGACTTTGTTAGGATTGGAGAACTGCTGCGATTCTTCCTGAATACACTCGATTCTCTCGTCGAGAGTGGCTTTGAAAGTATTACCTAAACTCTTTCGACTGAATATGAGAAAGCCTATAAAACAAAGGAAGCTTTTATGCTTTTTAGTTAGGAGTTGGAGTGAGGCAAGCGAGGGAGATGTGGATCATCCAAGGCACATTAGCATGGCATTGTAGTGTTGGGTTTAATTTAATGTTAAAACCCGTTTAGATTAAGATCAAAATTTGGTTTAATTGAATTAAGAAGTGATTGATTGATTGATTAATTAAGTTCTAATTTGATTTATAGTTATTTAGATTTTATATGTGTATAATTTAATATTTAGAAGGTGTATAATTTTAGAATTTGAGAGATTTACTAATCGCGTATATAGAGGCTAATTAATTTCGAATTGAATTATTTGGGTAGAGAACTGTAATCAAATTGAAAATATGTAATTTAACTGAATTAAAGACTAGTGGATTATTAGCTTGCTTGACGCTAATGATTGATAGAGTTATTGTATAAAATGTAAGTTGCTGATAATGAATAGAATGAGACTTGTGAGAGGCAAGTAGATTCTCTTAAGTTATTTATGGTGGTTGTAGATAACCTTAGGGGGATATTGGGTACAACGTCCTAGTTGGTTGAGTTCTAGAGGCTGAGTAGGACCCAAGGTGCCAGCAAGAAAGTGGATTTTTGGTAATGAGCTAGATGGGGCTAGTATTCCAGTTTATGAAGGTAATTCTGGTTGGGTTACGCTAGCTCTAGATGGGGTTTTGTTTTCCTTCTAAATTAAGGACAGACACTAGAAATGAGTTATGACGAAGCTTAAGCAAACGTGAGTAGGGGCTCTATATAGTCGGGGGTGAATTTTGGGACTATAGTCATAATCGGGCAGAGGATTTTGGGACTGTGATTGTCATGCGGAGCGAGACGAGTCTCAATTATTTCTGGGACTATAAATGATCGGGCGGTGGCTTCAAGGATTATGAATAGTCATGCAGAAGGGAGACAGATCTCCAGTATTCCGGACTAGAGCGACACTAACGGGATGCTTGCCGATGATGGTTCTGAATAGTCGAGCGGTGGATTTCAGGACTGGAGCCAATACTCGCGGGATGTCTAAATCTTGACATTTGTCACCATTATAGGATTGCATGGCGAAGGATTAAAACCTACAATGAAGAGAACGGTAAGGGCTTGCACTCGGACCTATGTTGTATGGGCACATAGAATCCAAACAAGCGTGCATTAGAGAGTGTCATGGTTGTTGTGCATTAGTCCTTAGGATAATGGCATACACTGACATACTTAGGATAGTCACTCTTTTCACATTTATCTTTCATTCAAGTTTGTATTTGTTATGTTTTGGAGGATCGCTATTGTGTTAGCACTGCGTCAGTTGTATTCAACTTACGTGCCCACAATTTATAAATTTTATAGGACTCTTGTTAGCAAGTGGCGTGGATGCGAGTTTGTGATGGATTTTGATGAAAGACTGAGAATCCATTGATGAAATAAATTGTAATTGTTTTGTGAAAATTCCGTTATGAAATGTAAAGGACAATGATATAAAAAAAATTAAATTTCCCTGTTTTTTTTGTGTTGCGTTGTATGAAATTGAAGTAAAGATTCTGGATGAGTCGCAAATGGCCTGTATATAGAAATTGCCCCTCCCCCCCCCCCCCTCCCCGTTGTCCACCTTCGCATCAGAAAAAGTTTTTTTTTCTTCTTTTGGGCATGATATTGAATGAGAATATGAATCGTTTCCACCATAGACTTTGGAGACGCTAGTGTGCTCAAAAGAATGGATGAAAGTGGAGCAGATGACTCAAGGAGTACAAGAAGGCTCAAGTGGTAACAACACTCTAGAATACGAACAATGAAAACAAACTCTCAAAGAGTGAAGGCCTAATCTCACTTACCCCCGAAGATAGAAGATTGAAGATTATGGCAACGAAAGATCACTAGGAATTTAGGGCGATGAGATCCTAGATTTAGGTTAAGTTGAGGTGCACGACAGTAGTTTAATGTCCTTCTCTTCAGTCTAACCCTAGGCTATCTCAAACTCTAGATCACCCCCAAGCTTGTTGTCTTACCATGTAATATTGTTAGTTTGTATTACATATTTTTTGTTACATGTAACATGTTTTTTATTTATTTCACTCTTATACATCATTCCAAACTTCAATACTACATGAAAAAAATATTACATATATTTTATATATGACGCTTGTATATCGGAATATACTACAATATTAAATGTTTTTTTAATATCTATTTTATATGTTAAGAGAAAGTGAATTAAAAATAAGAAACAAGTGTTAAAAAAAATTAAAACAAACCCAACCCAGCTCAGCCCAGAACCGGGAGGACGGGGCTGGGGGGCCAGTCCGAGCTCAACTCCCCCATTGGAATAGGCCCAGACCTGACAAGTCCAAACTTGAGCCGCTACAGGGCCGGGCCCGGTAGCGGCCTTGGCCCTTTCGAACTAGTTGCCACCCCTAATGGAGCCCGCTAGAGCATAGTGGTAAGTAAAACATCAAGTCTTGTTTGCATCAATCCTTATAATATGAATAAGAGTTTGTTTTCATTTTGATTTTCTTATTGTTTTTTTTTTGTCGCAAGATTACGAGTAAGAGTTGACCATGTGTGAACTTGAGTTTCCAATTATTATTGATCTTCCAGGCCACATAGCCCAAATTCAATAGTGTAGTTTCCATAGATGAATGTAAACTTTTACACAGGGATAACATTATGGCAACTATTATAGAGTTCGAATCCTGCTTGCAATGAATCTAATGAGTATCTATACTTTGCTTGGATCCTAAAACTTGGTTTAAAAAAAACATATGCACATTTGGGAATTAAAAAGGCATATATATTGTGCCTTTGATATTCCTAAAAAACCATGTCTCATACAAAAATCTCTTAAGATTAGGGAATCATGTTCAAAAATCTCTCAATATCGGGGGATCATGTAAGGAGAACAGATTTTTAGAAAAATCAAAGTTCTTCTTGGCTTTTACTGTAACGACCCCAAAAAATTTATTTTCTTTATTTTTAAAAAATTTCTTACTAAAATAATCTTAGTAGATTTTAATTAAAATTTGGGCAGAGTCTCCCCTAAAATGTGAGCCCTTTTACAGAAATTCCTTACGGAATTTCTGCTAACAATTAAAAATATCACAACACAGGAAATTAATATCAATCCTCCCCAATCCAATCCAAGCAACAACACACAGGCATTATATATATAGGTCTCTGGGGGCATATTTCATCATATAAAGCAAGATACAAAATAAAAACCAAAAATTCGTTTGAAAACATAAGGGATTTTTAGAAAAACCTTTTAAAAACCAAACACAGAACCCAATACTCCACAACAAGGTGGGTACGGGCTTTCACATACTTCATCTCATCACTAATAATGATCATTACAGACTGATACATACAACATTTTCCAAAATACAAATATTACATAGATTCTATTTTCTACCCCCAATTATACATAACTTAAGCTATTAAAAAAAAATAAACCATATCTACATATACAATCTTGTAACTTCTGGAGAAGATAAAACTACAAAAACTAAGGAATCCAAGTTTCTCACCTCGCAACTACTCAATTCATACAAAAAGGGAAATCTAGGGACGTCCACCCTCAGGGAGGGACTCCTCTAACCCCCAAAACAATAGGGGTCATCCAACACTGGTGTGAGTATAATTCCAAACAGAATGAAAACATAAATTTAAATCACAAGGAATTATTACCAAGTTAAAAATAACATAGACGAATTTGATTAAAGAAGTAAGAGCATAAATAAAGGACAATTCGTTTAAAAATGAAAATAACTATCACACATTACTCTGGAACAGGACTTTGCCTCCAATATGTGTCCAGGCAGGTAGTTCCCATCATTTTTATCAAAATGGGGGCAGTAGTTCGCAGGCACACTACCGAAAGCTCCTCTCGTCAATTGCATTTTATTTCACCAATCAGAATAATATCACCACCATAAATTAATCCATCTCGCCAATAAATCTTCTACATATGTAAACTCCTATAATTCACCAACTTCGCCCGAGTCACCCGTATTGTTATACACAACTCACCAATATACATGTATATATCAAGCATCAAGCTATTATCGCGTAAGTAGACATTACACCCCCATACCTTAATCAAATTATCGCTATGATATCAACGGATATAATATCCTATTATCACCACCAGTCTCGCTCGTACATATATATATATATATATATATATATATATATATATATATATATATATATATATATATATATATATATATATATATATGTACGAGCGAGACTGGTGGTGATAATAGGATATATATATATATATATATATACACTCAAATTCCCAATTCTCCGTAATGTTATACGGATACATATAACTATCGGTTAAATAGTATTACCAATATATTATATAAAATCATTTCAACATCATCACCTCATCACCGATATCCTATCACCATATCATTTATATAACAATAACAAGAATGCCACCGATAATAAATATCACCTATATATATACATATATATATATATATATATATATATATATATATATATATATATATATATATATATATATATATATATATATATTAACGCCATATGTAGATAGATTTCTTTCCAACATTGTATTATTATACATATCGCCGCCCACCAAGGGTCCTACGCGACCGAGGCTACATCTTCCTCCTGGCCATATACCAGCAAGGGAATACATCGCACCCCAAGTGAAACTTGAGTAATATATATATATATAATACCGCACCCGATCTACCGTGGAGTCGTGCCTAGGAAGGTGGTTCCCACCATTTCCATAGAAATAGCGGGCGGAAGTTCCTTGACACGATACCAAGGTAAAGATACTTGCATTATATTACTACACTTACTTTCACCATATACTTACCCTACAGTAACCATTACTTCAGGGTAATATATAACAATGCACCCCAAGCCAATAACTTGGGTAATTACACCGCACCCCGGATAAACTAGGTAATAAACACCGCATCCCACATATTTTTATTTACTTTATCTTCGCTAAGTTGATATTTACTTATGCATCACCAATTCTCCCTTCCCCGACTATAGTATCATTCCCTTTTCTTTTTATCAATCTCATATTATATCACATTCTTACTTTAATAATCATTTTCACCTCATGATACGACTTACTTTACTTTTCATTTTCACCTCATAATACCATTTACTTTACTTTTCATTTTCACCTCATAATACTCATTTTATTAATTTATTGATCAGTGCCCACATAATCATCAAACTGAAGCTGATAGCCCAGAAAAATACGCGAATCGATGCTCACACAGAGTCTTACACGTCCACCGCACCCCAAGTGAAACTTGGGTAATATACACTGGACCCCAAGCCGATAACTTGGGTAATATAACTGTAACCCCGGTTCCTCATTTTTGTATTTTTATTTATATTTAATAAAATTCATGGTTATTTTATTTATTGTTGATTTTATGGATTTTCGTCTCTTTTGTATCGTGTGTTGTTCTTCTCTCTCTTGTGATTCATTTTGCATAGATTCAGCTTTACATTCTCATTTATTTGATCTACAATTTGTTCTTGATCTTGTTTATTGTTTAAACCAATTTAATGGCCTATTTGTCTCTTATTAGATACTTTTCTTCCTATTGGATACTACCCAATCCACCCAAAACCCATATTGACTCCATATAATCCCCCTAATTGCTCCCTAACCCTAATTACCAAAACCTTAATATTTCCTCCCTCTCTCTAACCGTCACTTACCCTCTCTCCTATCCCCGACCTACTCCCGATCTCCCCCTTCCTCTTTGCTGTCGTTGTCCAGTTCCTCGACACCGGCAAACCCCACCGTAACACCCCTCTCATCTTCCCGATCCCTCGTTGCACCCCCACCTTTCCCCGTTCGGGCAGCACAACGCCACAGCGACCAGGACGAGCCCCTAGCCACCGTCGCTGTCGTCTTTTGCCATGGTCAGCAACAGCCCAGGCCACTGTCGTCTTCCCTTGTTGCTTCTGTCCACTCTTGCTGTTGTTTGCTGCTATCTTTGTGTGTGTGCGCGTGCGTCTTGTGTGCACGTGTTTCGGTTGGTGTGGATTCTCTTCTCTTGTTCATTCGTGTTTATTGTTCGGGATCCATTCCCGTTATTCTAATCTTCATATTCGTTTCCGTCATCTTCGTTTTAGGCAAGTAGCTTGTATGTGTTCTTTTTGTCATACAAGTTAAATACTATAAGTAGTCTCGCATGAATTGGTTAGTACCCTCTTGATGACTATATGTGTTAGTTAATCCATTCCTTCATCTCTTGATCATGAGTAGTACACAGTAGTTGACACCGTTGCATGAAAAAATTATATTGGATTAGAATGGATATCTTGACTGTATGTTTGATTGTGACACATCATATGTTGTAGTAACTGTATATGGATGTTTTGTTAGATCTGATCTCTTATTATAAATTGTTTGTTCACATGCCATGCTGATTTGAATAGCCTATATGCCATGCTTTGTATGCCATCTTAGTTTTGGACCATTTGCAATTGGGCTATTTGATAAAATACATAAAAGAACTTTTGTATTACTGCTGCCCTATTTTTGTACAGTAATTTCGACCATGTTAACATTAGTAAATGGAATAAGTTTGTGAACATAATTTGTAGCCTTCGTTTTCTAGTTTTCATAACTTTTGACGGATTGGAATTCCAATTTTCGATGCATGAGTTATTTCTTTTTTACCGCAGTTATATTGTATATTCCAGATTCTGAACTATATGTATTCTGTATGAAATATTATTTTAAAACTGATACTAAAAGTAGAATTTGAACTCTATATTCTACTGAGTATGTTTAGACATGATTGGGATTAATCCCTAATTTTTGTGGAATTAATTAATGACTTTTGTATCTTATTTCATGCTTAAGAAACCAATTGATATATTTCCAACTGCATGCTGTTCAGTAAAGAATTATGTTTTCAACCTGATTCTATTCGTTTTTGATGAAAACTTTGTGAATATGTACTGTAGAATGATTTGTCTATTTTATCACCCTTTTGACAGATCTGGATTTCGAATAGTATTTTGCGAATTATCTATGTTTTGGTACTGCTGTGTCTGAACTTTCATAATTGAAATTTTGTTGCATTACTCTGTATTCCCAATTATATTGACTATGCTATCTGTAGTATAATTTCATGATATTTTATATGTTGAAACTAGATATGTTTGGGAATCTTCTAGATTTTTCATGATATTTCATAATTTCTCAAATTTAATTATGATGATTTAAAACTCTTTTCATGCTTATAAACAAGATTTTGCATTTTCTGGCTGAACATAACTTCTGTATTAAAGGCTGTTTTCAACCCTATTTCTATCGCTGATGTATGACTTGTATATATGCGCTGGATTCATAAGAGAGTCTAGTTTCCAGATTTTCTAACGGATCTAGATTTACAGTTCTGTAGCAACAGGAATCTCAGATTTGGTACAGTAGTGTCTTGCTGTCCAGAACTGATAATTTCATTGTTTTGACTGTTATAAGTTGTTTTGTCGCCCGTTTGTGTTGTTTTTCACCTTAGACTTATCCTTTGTTCTTACAATGTCTTTAGCCCTATTTGTGTTGTTCAGACCTGTTGAATAATAATGAAAACTAATCAAGCTGGGGTTTTTAAGGGAAAGATCTAGTAGTGGACAATATAGAAATGCGTATTAAGAAGGGAACTTGTTTTTTCCACTGTTTACTGTGGTACCAACTGTTTATCTCTAGATGCATGAAGGCATAATCCATGACACCGTTACTGTTTGTTATTACTGTTACTGTTACTATTTGTCTGAATATAGTGCCCAATAGGTTCCACTACAAAATCTTTAAACGAAACTATCTGATGTAGCAACCATGTGGTAAAATCTGGGACGCATGAAGTGTTACCTAGATAGTAATGAACATTAGACATAAGAATAACTGTTTTCACTGTCACACCCTGTTATTGTTACTGTTGACTTTACTGTTACCATTGATTTCACTATTATCGTTGACTTCACTGATACTGTTATCACTCCACTTTTTACTGCTATTCTGCTATCTCTATTATCCGTAGACTGTTACCCTTATTGTTTTTCTTACATGTCAGAATTTCCTGCTTTATTTTAGTTTTTCCCTTTTCTTTTTCTTGCTTGTATTGCTTGCGGCCCGAAACTTGCATTTAACGGGTGTTATGTTTTCCTGTCTTCCTATTTTTCTTGTAATTTCTATATGAGCAGGATTGGTGATCGCTTGCCTACTGGAGTTGGTGAGCAAAAATTTTGAGCTGCACACTGAAAATTTGCTTAAATGTTTTGATGAACTATATTATTCATGAATTGTATTGAGACTTGTATTTGGGCTTGTAGTCCTAGGATATTATTTTATTTCAGATCATGTGTTTATTTGGTATATTTATTATTGTTGCAATAAATACTATTGAGTTATAATTATTTTTGCGTGCCTGGTTGAGTATGTTGATATATTTACTGTTGTGACGAGCCAAGTAGATCCGTACAGCTTATGGATGGTAAAAACTATCCACTGGGGTTAGTCGCATACTGTATTCCGTATTCCTTTTGGGAAAAGGGGCGTGACAAGGTTTTTAGTGGTATCAGAGCCTCAGGTATGGCTAATGTGTTAGTCTGACTAATACAAATGACAGGCTTGACTCGATCGGGATTTACTTAACTACCAACAAGCCATCCATTGCACAAACATTGATAATCAACTTGATTTGAACGCTAATTGTTTTGGGTTTTGTGCAGTGTCACGCCCCGCTTCCCAAAAATACGGAATACAAGCACATGACATTAGCCCAGCGAATGACTAATGTCATCCATAAGCTGTTTATCCGATCAACTCAACAATATAATCAATACAGAACAATTACGCAGGCAATAATAATAATCTCATGAACAATAATACTTGGAATAAACAATATGAAATATCCAAATATAATGAACCAACATCTGGAAACAATAATAAAATCCGATTCATAAGCCCAATACAATAATAAATCCAATCTCAATTAATAACACTTCTCAATACATTAAGTTCAGTAAAAAGATGAGCAATTAGAAAGCATTAGATCTTCAGAAAGTTTGTTCTCCAATCCCAACAGGCAATTCTTCATCAACACATGTGAACACTTCATCTAAAAAAAGGAGAAAAATTGTTCTTAGAGCAAGTCATGGATAGCAAGTAGAGAAAACAAGGAACAATGGAATAACGGTATAACAATAATTTCATTGGATCAATAGGAATCAATAACATAACACGATAGCAATAATCAATATCAACGATAAACGATGCAATGGTTTAACAATGATTTAATATTCGATAACAATAATCAATGATCAATAACACTTAAACAATATTTGGTATCAATAGGAACAATGATGTACAATATGCATTGTCGATGTGATGCAAACTCTTAAGTCGATTAACCATTTTAATCCTAACTAATGTAGCACTTCATGCGTCCCATTTATTTACCACATGGTTGCTACATACAAACAAGTTATGTTTAGACTTAGTAGTGGATTTTATAGTTCATGCTCGGGAACAATGTAAACGATTCTCTTCAGTATTCAGTTATTCAGTTATTCGGTATCAATATCCATGGAACAATATGCAGTTATCCAGTTATTCAGTCATTCAGTCATTCAGTCATTCAGTAATTGTAGAAAAACCACGAGTTCCCTTCCGAGTACAGTCTCTATATTGTCCACTACTTAAGTCAACCCTTAAACCCCGGCTTGATTAACAATTTTATTAATGGAACAATACAATATGCAATCTTGAGACATGAGATGAACAATGGTAACAATAGGGGAACAATATGACGATAACATGAAATACGACAATTATATAATGACTAAAATTCATTAGGATCATGCAATGCAACATACATATATTAATTCATGCAATACTACGATATAGGAATAGTTAATTTATTAAAAACCAGAAGATAAAATTTTGGACAACAAGAGTAGTCTGTACAAAAATGCAGTTTTCCGTTGTTTTAGAACTCGAAAACTGATTCTATCAAAAGTTCTAGAAACTAGACTTCCACATGGTTCCAACAAATATTTAAAGTTCAAAATCCGACAACAGTAGCTAGGTCAAACACATTATTCTTTACAGATTTCATGTTCAGGAAGAAAATCGACATTATGTTATTATAATTTTAAAAAGAAGTAAAAACTCGATAATTAATTCATTAAAAATATTCTTTAGACTCCTAAACATGATGACTAACAATCTTGAAATTATCAGAGCAAAATTTTATCATTTGATCAGCCTTTTAACAGTTTAAACATTAAGTACACGAGAATCTGAAAGTCAAGAAATAAAAACTCAGTTGTAGTAAAACGGGCATATCTTTTGCTACACAACTCAGAATTTAGAAATTCAAGATGTTTTGGAAACTAGAAAGATAAGGCTACAATTCTTATTCAGAAAATTATTCGTTTTAAGATCATTTAGTGGTTCAAAAAGAGCAGTCAACATACAGACCAGCAAGCAAGATTCAGGTTTCAGGGTATTTTCGTGAAATAAATTAATTTAAACATGATGAGAATCAATTCTATTAGTCGATAAACTATATAATCAGCATGATGAGTGTCAAAATATGATAAATAAAATTAGAACACATACATATACTAATTTTTTATCAATCAACCATCAATCGATCAAACAACATACAACCTAGTAATTCTCTCTACAATAATTTATTTGTGTGACAATTGTATGAACAACCCTATTATCAATTCTATATGCACACATGAAAGATTCAACCTTTGGAGTCAAAAGTGGCACGATGTCAAGAATATCGGGGTTAGCTAATGTAAACCCTCAATAGAACCAACGAAAGAAATAAACAATGTATAGTACGATAAACAAGAGATCTACTTGCAAGAGTTTCAACAAAACTTGAATTTGATGCAATTAACAATTCAAGAGGACAATGACTTGCCTTATTAACGGTGAATTTGAATACCAAGAACAATGGGATTAGTATCCCGGAGCAACGAACCCACAAACACACGAATCCACAAAATAGCACATATATAGTATGTGCAAACGAAGAGACAAGAAATAACAGCAAGAGCAAAAGGCAGTAAGTCAGCAAAGACCAAGAGTAGCGGCGACAGCCAGGCTGACGACGGGGGTTGGCGGCATCGCTGGTGAGGGCAGGCATCGACGATAAGGGCGTTACTGGTGCCGTTGAGCGAAGAGGAAAGACAGCCAAGGTTGGGTTTCGGCTGCTGCTGACGATCGGAATCAGGGCAAGGGCGAGGAGGATTGGAAGTGGGTCGCTGGCGGGCGCTCGTCGGAGGAGGGCAGTGGTCGAGGTGGGGCTTGCTGCAGTGGGCTGGAGAGGAAGGATGCAAGATGGATTTAGGCGGGAGATTGGCTGACGGGGAGAGAGAAAGAGGAGAGAGGAGAGAGAAAGACAGCTACAAAATTGTATTTTTTGGGGTTTTTAGGGTTTGTATTAGGGTTGTATTTATAGAATACAAGTAGATTATTGGGTTATTGGGTTGGGATCCAATACTAGTGGGTTTGGGTTAAGAACAAATTGCAATTGGGTTTTAGGGTTTAATAAGATATGGGTTTGAAGACAATAGGGCTCAAATAAAGTATCCACAATCCAATAAAATAAAATCCACAAGATATATAGCCCAACAAAAAGAGAAAATAGTTCATGAACGAAAATTTAAATCCAATTAGATAAATAGATAATACAAATGCAAAAGAACATCAATTGGGCTTGAAAATAGACTGAAATTCGCTAGGAAAATTAGAACAAATAAAATAATAAAATAATTCAATAGATGAATTTTAAATAGATTAATCAAGAAAAATAATTAATTATTATAATTATAAAAATAATAAAATCATACAACAAAATAATATTTGGGTTTAACAATTTCATTAAAAATAATCCAATATTAATCATATATTAGATTTTAGGCTCAAACGTAAATATCCGATCAATCAGAATTAGAAAGTAAGATTAAAATACGGCATTATTCAAAATGAATAAAATTTTCGATTAGAAAATACTTAAATAAAAGATTTGAAAAGAATTTAGCACAAAATAAATTTACAGAAATCAAATTAAAGAAAATACACGGAAAATACCTATTGTTGGGAATGGGGGTTCAATGCAGACTATGGCTCGTGGAAATGCTTCGTTTCCGCAAGAAGGCCATCCTGAGTTGGCAGCTGTTACTCAGGTGCTCCAGAAGATTGCTCAGATGCAACAGGAGATGTAACACACCGTATTGTACGATACCTGAATATATATGTATGTATGTATATTGTCCGTATGCGTGCACATTATTGCAGTATTATGGGTTGATTTTTGCTATCGTAGTGTGTGGTTAGGGTTGCGGGACAGTTCATGGGAGGATTGCATTCTAAAAGATGCACGAGAACGAGGAGGACTGATACTAGTATAGGCACTAGTTTTCGGTACGACGCCTATTCAAATATAACACTATATGATACTAAAGTGGATATATATTGCGTACGCTCGATAAACATCTCGTCTCGCATTCGAAAGAACCCATTTAAACTTAAATTGGGCAGCAAACACATCAACCACAAAACTAGTGGCTAAAAGCCATGGTTATGTCCAAAACCACCCTACTACCCTACCCTATCCCCCTATGAATCCGGCCCATCTTCTCCCCTCTGTCCTTCTTCATTTCTCCATCAACCCCCCCCCCCCCCCCCATTCCACCTCCTTTGTTCTGGAATTTCAGAACTCCACCAAGAGAAAAAAGGAGAGAAAGAAGAGAGAGTGAAGAAAAAGACTCAAGGAAGGATTCTCAAAGGATGGGAGCTCAAGGAGATCAATTCTTCTACAAGCAACCAAGGGTGGGGAGTTACTCTAAACCTTCCTTTATGTCTTTTAATTGATTTTCTTGCATGCATGTATGATAGGAAGTGCTAGGATGATTATCTAATAAGTTGAAGGATGGAATCAGAAACTGAAACTAGAAACTTGTTCAGAATGCTATTTTGTGTATTTTTCCGAGAGCAAACCACAAAGAATTAGGCCATGAAACTTTCAGGGATTGTTCATATATATGTGTAGATAGTTCATGATTTATTTCGGATTTTTTTGAGAAGGTTTGATATTTTAATAAAATCAAATGGTAGAACTGTGTCGTAAGGCAGAATCAGCAATTGGTTAACAGGATGACTGATATTGTTGGAATTTTCCTTATTTATTGGAGCATGTTCTTGATCTGAAATTTTTACCCTGTATTTCTACATTCATCTAGATTCTATACAAAAATCAGGAAAATGTTTGGATGAATTTATAGGCTCGATAAAAATTGACCTTTAATCAGTAGCTGAAGCTGAACTAAAGAACATGATGACATTCTGTGCTTAATTGAAATAGAGAGAACTCACTATATACTTGGAGTTTTGACATGACTATATACTTTTGCATGTTGTTCACTATGATCTCTAGTTTCATCACTGTAAATTTTATGTCATTTGGATGAGTATGGAATTTAATATGATTTTATTAGCATGCACCATACCGGTGTCAGTCAATTTGGATACCCTATAGAGATTGGACATTTGAGGCTCATTAAAACCTGATTCATTAGAGATTTGTAGTAGACATCTAGATCTTTCCAACAAGACCCATTTGAGGCATTTCCAGTAAAGGGTTGATTTACTATGATTTTTGTAATACTGGACAAAGACCTAGAATGAATCTGAGTGCTCTGATTTAGAAAGACATAGTGTGTGACTTGGTGCATTGATGAGAGATGTGTGAGTTAGGGTGACCTATTGGTGAATTTTGGACTCATGACCAACTAGAGAGTTTTTTAGGACACCCACACTCTCCTATAGAACTTGGGTTTGTGACGTTCTGATAAACGAGTAGTGTTTTGTGCTACCGGTAAAGTGCAGCTCGTGTATAGGAAGTACACAGACTAAGGCTTGAGAGCCTATTTTGAGGACCTAGATGTTGGAATTTGAGTTTATGATCAACTAGAAAGTTGTAGCCTAGGATCTTACCTTTCCGGATTGGGCTCGTACACTCCAATCGGAGTTGTATCGAGGAAGTTTTGACCTTTTTAAGATTCGGGCAGAAACCCCGTAGGTCGCTTAGTCTGGAGTGTTGACTAGGTATTGTGAGGACATTTCCCTTGTGTACTATTAGAGTTGATAAATCTTGTCTAGGGATGGTGGACAACTATTGTTGGTATTGTGGACTCCCATAATGGGTGTGTGACTCGAGTTAGTCACCAGGGTAAGGGATACCCTGCACCTGTCAACCCTACATTATAAACTTCCGCCGAAGCATAGGACTTCTGAGCCGTGCCATTGTGATAAGTTCATAGCCCGGGTCAGGGGTGAATATACATTCACAGCCGGGGTAGCGGCGAATGTAGGCTGTAATGCTGGACAATTCTGAGCCGGGGAAGTGGCGAACCGGACCGGTATCGCCAGGGCCAGAGGTTGATAGGCAAGTATGGGAGCAATTTTATCTTTTACCCAAAGTGATAGTGTAAGCCTGGGATTAGAATGACATATTAAGGGGTTTGGAAAATTGCATTAGTCCTAACAGACCATAGTCGGTGTTGTACCTTCCAGTCGTAGGGATACATTTTGAGCACTCATGAATGAGTCCTCGGCTCGTATCTCGATCTGTTAATTCCCAAAGTTTTCCGGAGTAAGGAACGGAGGCTAGGAGGATTTGACCTCCCGAGGCGCTCACGTCCCTATGCACGTGGGTTTTGTTGTTAAAGTACGGAGGCTAGGAGGATTTGACCTCCCGAGGTGCTCACGTCACTGTTAAGGTATGGAGGCTAGGAGGATTTGACCTCCCGAGGCGCTCACGTCCCTGTTAAGGTACGGAGAGTAGGAGGATTTGACCTTTCGTGGCGCTCATGTCCCTATTAAAGTACGAAGGCTAGGAGGATTTGACCTCCCGAGGCGCTCACGTCCCTTTGGTGTATATATAAGTTCATAACCCGATCAGGGGTGAACACGCATGCGTCAGTCCATAGCCCGGGTAAGGAGTGGACATGGGAATCATACGGTCTTGCGACCGGATTCAACGCGACTTTCTGAAGAGGTCCGTATGCGAGTACCAAGTGGTAGCTACAACCACCACTTAGGCACTGCAGTGGCGGAACTAGACCGCCCAACTGCAACCTCCTTGGGCGACGAACAATCTATTGGGAACTGGTTGAGTACAAGAGTAGGATGCATGGCGAGGGTTCGAATCCCTGAACTGTGGAGAAAGATGGCTAGATTTGGTAGCGTATGTAGTATGGGATGTATTCGTGCTCTAAAGTCTTACTTGCATTAGAGTCAGGCATGTGAGTTTGCTGCATCTAGTCATAGGGTCATGTCATACCACTACACTAGAACTCAAATCCATTAAACCCTTATTTTGGCACATCACCTTTCTATTTTGCATAAATTATTGGTTGTGATTGAATTTTAGAGGATTGCTGTTATCACCAGCTTTGTGTCAGTCGAAGTACTGACGTTCCCCACCTTGTAGGTATCCGGAGCCGATTTACAGGTACTACAGATCTCGAGTTGGTCCAAAGATCCAAGGGACATATGCAAGTGCTGTAATATTATTGTAAATCTTGTAATTTTTATTTGGACATTGTAACACTTGTAAATGTAACATTTATATGGAATAAAAGTTTTAAATTTTTCTGTACTTTCTGTGATTGTGGCTACTTTGAAGTTCGACTCCTGGAGTAGGGTCTCAGGTTCCCGGGATAGGGATTTGGGCTGCTACAGAAGTTGGTATCAGAGCAGACTTCAAATATCAGTCCAACACAGCAGGAAAATTAGGCTTAGATGCATTGCGAGAGTTGGGTTTAGTCAGATAGTTGATGGTTATAATTCATAATGTTGCTTTTACAACTTATGCCTTATAATTTTTCTGTATCTGGACTAATTCCCATATTTTCTCTTGCAGATGCTGAGCTTGGACAATGGACACTCGAATGGATGGTCCGATGGACATGGTTCTACACCCCCACTTCCACCTCCACCCCCACAGCCCACGGCCATAGTACAAGTTATCACCATGTTATCCCAGGAGCTGGCTGCCTACAAATGGAGCCACGGACAGCTAGAGGATCGCTTTGAGAACCTCGCACGGGCACTGATAACAGCTAAAAGGAGAGTGGCCAAGCTAGAAAGGGCCAAGATGAAATGGAAGACAAGGGTAGTACTTCTGAAGCACCGGTACGAGGAGAGGTTGGGTCAGCTGCAGAGCAGGTATCTGGCACTGAGGACTCAGGTTTGTGACATGCAGGATCTATTAGACCGTATGACTGCCGGGGATAGCTCCGAGGTTGGCGACTCGCCAGGAGCAGGAGAGCAGTGACCTCCCCTAGTGTTGTAGGATCTCTTTTGATGTATATAGATGACAACCTTTCTGAGTAGCTAAGCTAACATGCTATTGTTTTGATGGGTGTAGTATGAACCCATGTGATGATGATGATGTGATTATATGTTGACAAATCATTGTAAAACCATTTTTGAAATGAATGGAACTAGTATGTTTTAACCAATGCTAGTGTGTTATGGGTTTTGCATTACGATTGTTGGTTAATGATGTCTGTATTAGCTTTCAGATGGCAGGAAGGACTAGAAGAAACCGAAGTGACCAGACTGAAGCTGAAGGCAGTGGAGCCAACGGTACTGGCCTTGATGTAAGGGAAGAATTTACTCGGGTATATCAGATGATTGGAGCATTTGTGGAGGCTAGCAGGAACCAAGGGCCACCACAAAGATGTAGCGCCCCGAATTTCTAACATGATATCTTAGAAAATACGTGGCACAATTCCCAGCATCAACTTCAATGTAATATTAAACACAACTTAACACCAATAAAATTTCTCAACTTTCATTATACTTAATCATTACATAGCACAGCGGAATACAAAACATCTTAAATCACAATTCTCTTTTCTTTACAACACTTTTATTTTACAAATTACATGAGTCACTATATCAACTGAACATCAAGCATCCAAATCCGAGCCTTAAGAAATCACCTGTAAAATATGAGGCTAGAGATAACCCTAACCCCCAAAACTAAAGGGGTCAGCCATAATGGTGTGAGTGACATAAGACAAACAACATAAGTAAAGCATGGATTCATAAACAACATGTGATAAACAAGAATACATAAAATATGACGTAGCAAGGAAACATGTAAACCTCAAGTGAAGCTAAACTAAGTGTCAAGTGTAGAAAACAGAAAAAACACATGCGTGAAACCAATCAAGAAAACATCAAGTCTATATGCTGACTCTCTAATGCGTATTTGTCGGAGTCTATGCATCCCACTCTATATAGGTTCGGTGCAAGCCCTTAACGTCTCCACATTATAGGGTTCAATCCCTGCTATGCAACTAATCCTATCACGATGACTACTACGAGATAAAGATAAACTGTGAGTATTAGCCCATGCCCCGATAATTCCGGAGGTCAATCTCTATCCACAGATAATTCCGGAGACTATTTTACTCACACCTGGGAATCTTCGAGAATACCCCATACCGCAAGCGATGAAACCTCATCACACGAATACCACATGTGCGTCGCCTCGACTCCGATAATTCCGGAGATCAATCTCACACCATAGGTAATTCCGGAGACTATTTCACTCACACCTGGATAATTCCGTGGATTATCTCACACCGCAAGCCATACTGAGGTCCATAACCCATGTTCTCGTTCATCATATCACCACTAGTGCCTGTCCTTATCATTTAGGTTATTTAATTACTTAATGAATCTCCTAGAGTTGGTGTACCCTACCGGACTTAACTCAAACATCTGAACAACTAAAATGCCTCAACAGGCCCAAACATAAATAACTCGTCCGCCGGTATACTAGGGTCACACACATCCTCTAGAGACTCAAACTCAATATCCAAACCAACCTTCCAACATAAATTGCTCAACTTAACATCTTAAACATATGCGCAATAGAAGATAAAGTATAGAATAATACGTTATAGATCAAAACATTTAAAGAGTAGATCGTTTGAAAGATCATTCGAAATTATAAGAATACATCAGTATCAGTCGACTAATAACAAGAGTAAGTCGACTGTCCAGAAAGAGAATTTCATGGTATTAAGAAAAATAAACTAAGTCTTATAAGTCGACTTGTAAAAGTCATAGGTCGACTGTCCAGAGAGAAAATCCAATAATCTTTAAGAAATTATTCTAAGTATAGCAGTCGACTGAAAAGGGAATAGGTCGACTGTCCAGAGAGAAAGTTACAATGACTTTAAAAAAATATAATTCTAAGTGTACCAGTCGACTGTAAAAGGTATAGATCGACTGTCCAGAAGGAAATTTCGAGAAAACTAAAGTAACATAGCAGCCGGGTCGTATCAGTCGACCGAGAAATTCACGACAATCGACTGTCGGCCTTCAGTCTGCAGTATTTTGGTTGTGCACAATTCAACCGATACATAGTTTTACTTTATGAAAACGATTTCGATAAAAACTTATTTCTTATATAACCAAATACAACTGGCAGGACATATAATAGTCCATAAAACTAAATCAAATTGCTTGAATTCATGAAAATAGAGATTTTATTGATTCTTTCAATTAATACATGGGTTGTGCATATAATAAAAATTAGAGTTTCTTACAAAATTCGTTGTTCACTGAAATAGTTCGTATTCAGATGCAAACCATACAAATATCAAAATCTCAAAGAATCCTCAATTTGGGTATATCTCCTCAACTCAACTAATTTCTCAAATTTCAATTTTCCATGACATGAACTCTTGATTCATAACTCTTCCATTCAAATTTCTCAAAAAACTGAATTTCTACCACAACTCATAACCATAAATCAAATCTGTAATCACATACCACTAGGGTTTTTCTAGATTAAATCGTTCATCCATCCAATCCATTATTTTCATAGTCATACTCAAACCCTAATCATGCTTTCTAACAATAAAGTTCAATATCCAAGATCCATTAAACATTCATAGATCAAACAACCAATTTTACCACTCACATAAATAAACAATCAACCAATCAATCACTCACATACAACATTCAAAGAACAAACAAAACAATTATATCACTCACATACATAAAACAAACAACAAACAATTTACATCACTCACATTAAATGAAGAAATTTCTTGATAAGAAGCCTTTCCTTCGCGAGATCCAAAATCTTCTCCCAAATCCTCCAAAAATAAGAAACTCAATGTTGTGAAGCGAAAGATGGCTACGTTTCTTTTTAAATAGGCCGGAATAGAGGATTTAGGGTTTCTAGACACTTTTGCAAAATAACCCCTTGAAAATACAACTTTACATAAATAGATTCCTATACTTGAAAACTTGATAAAATCGATTAAATTGAGATTTAAAAGTAAAATAACCTCCATATTTCCAGTCGGCACTATTTTAAAAGTCCAGAAAATAGTTTTGCACTTTCACCCCTCAAAATGACAATTTTGCAAAAAGATCATTCTTTTTCTTAATATTTGCAAATAGATCCAATTAATATCAGAAAAATATAAAAAAATTACAAATAAATCCCAAATAATAAATAATGATTTTCCATGAAGAAATTTTAGCTTTTGAACTTCTCAAGAAAATATTTGCACGTGTTTCGCACGTGTAAAAAGATAAATTTCCAGGAAAATATTTATTAAATCTCCAAAAATCATTTTAATTCATTATAAATATTTAAAAAAATATTTAAAAATATTGGGTACTACAAAAGAGCACCAGGAATTGCGGTGAACACTGATCCAGTGAAGATGGTGGAATCATTTAGGAGGATGAAACCGCAAGTCTTCGAAGGACAGGCCGATCCCACAGCTGCTGACGACTGGATACGTCAGGTGGAGACAGTATTTAAGGTGCTGATGACTCCCGAAGACAGTAAGGTACGTCTAGCCACAATCTAGCTAGAGAAGGATGCCAGAGTTTGGTGGCAGTCCGTGAAGCCTGGTCTTGGAGAGGGACAGATCACTTGGGAAGGTTTCCTTGAGGAATTTCGACAGCACTATTTTCCCTTGGATGTGCAAGAGGAGAAAGCAATGGAGTTCCATGGCTTGAAGCAAGGAAATATGTCCGTCAAAGAATATGAGACGAAGTTTTCTCAATTATCAAGGTACGCACCGGAGATGGTCCAGGAGGAAGTAAAGAAGGCCAAGAGGTTTGAGCAAGGGCTTAGGCCTGGACTGAGGTCGAAAATGGTTCCCTTGGGCATTTGTCGATTCGACAAACTGGTAAGAAGAGCCACAGCGACAGAGGCGGATATGAATCAGAATCAGGGAAGGACAGAGTTCTGGAACAAAGGGAAGAGAACTACCCCAGCATCAAAGTTCAAGAAGCGAGGCAAGGGCCAGAAGTTCCGGAAAATCAATGCTAATACAGGAGAATTCAAGCCCGGAAGTTGCTATCACTGTGGATAGCAGGGACACTTTGTGGATCAATGCCCCAGGAAGAATGCAGTGAAATGTTTCCAGTATGGACTAGAAGGGCATATCAAGTCAAGATGTCCCCAAATTGCAAGGAACAGCCACAAGGGCAGGGTCGGGAGCAACCGACAAAGGAAAAAAGCCTATGCGTCAAGGAAGAGTGTTCGCCTTGACCAAGAAGGATGCTGAAGAAGATGGAAGGGTAATTACTGGTATGTAAGTAAATGGTGTATAAGTTTTAAGTTATATTTTGGGTTTTGGAAGTTGATGGATGATGTACTGTTGTAACAGGACATATATATATAAATGGAATTTTGGCTACAGTCTTGTTTGACAGTGGATCGACTCATTCTTTTGTGTCAAAATCTTTTTCAAGAAAACTAAGATGCACAAAAAAGGCAATCCCAGATTTAGCTTTGACGGTAGCTACGCCGTCAGGGGCAACCCTTACTACAGATCTATGCTATAGGGGATGTAAGCTCCAGATTAGCGGAGAAACCCTAAGTATCGATTTGTTGGAATTGGATTTTGCCGGGACAGATGTCATTATTGGTATGGATTGGATGTCAAGGCACAAGGAAAGCATTGACTGAAAGGAGAAGGAGGTAGTCATCTCAGCTGAAGGAGTGGAACTTGTATTCCATGGGAGTAGAGATCAGAGGCAATGACTTTTGCAGCTGAAGTACGGGTACCAGAAGAGGTGAACAAGATACCAGTAGTGAGGAATTTCCCACTTGTATTCTTAGAGGATTTACCTGGAATTCCCCCACACCATGGTGTCGAGTTTAGCATCACAATTCATCCAAGTAGCGCTCCAGTATCCAAAGCACTCTATCGAATGGCGCCAGCAGAATAGAATGAGGTCAAGAAACAGATTGAAGAGTACTTGCAGAAGGGATTTATCAGACCAAGTGCATCACCTTGGGGAGCACCAGTATTGCTTGTTAAGAAGAAGGACGGGTCATCCAGGATGTGTATTGATTATCGGGAATTGAATAAAGTCACTATTCGGAACAAGTACCCAATTCCCAAGATCAACGATTTGTTCGATCAGCTTCAGGGAGCAGCAGTATTTTCCAAGATTGATCTACGGTCCGGGTATCATCAAGTGCAAGTCAAGGAAGAGGATGTACCTAACACAGCTTTTCGAACTCGACATGGATACTATGAATTCTTGGTAATGCCATTTGGAGTGACTAACACTCCAGCAATCTTCATGGGCTTGATGAACAGAATTCTACATTCGTTTATTGACTCATTTGTCGTGGTCTTCATCGACGACATTTTGGTATATTTAAGGACAGAAAAGGAGCATGCTGAGCATCTGACAGCAGTCTTGAGCAAGCTACAAGAGCATCAGTTGTATGCCAAATTATCTAAGTGTGAGTTTTAGAAATCGGAAGTTGCATTCCTAGGCCATATCCTTTCTAAGGAGGGAGTGGCAATGGATCCTCAGAAGATAGAAGCAGTCAAGGAATGGCCACAACCAAAGACGGTGAAGGAAGTAAGGAGTTTTCTGGGTATGACTGGATATTACCGAAAGTTTATCCAAAATTATGCAAGGATAGCTGTACTCCTTACAGCCTTGACCAAGAAGAACCAAAGTTTCGACTGGATAGAGAAGTGTGAAGAAAGTTTTCAGGAACTAAAGAACCATTTGATCTCCGCACCTATATTGGTTTTACCTCAGGGAGACAAGGACTACGTCATCTACAGTGATGCGTCGTATTTAAGGGTTCGGATGTGTGCTAATGCAGGAGGGCAAAGTCATAGCTTATGGTTCAAGACAACTACGACCACATGAGAAGAATTATCCGACCCATGATTTGGAACTCGAAGCCATAATTTTTGCTTTGAAATCATGGAGACATTATATCTACGGAGCAAGGGTGGAAATTTACACTGACCATAAGAGCTTAAAGTATATCTACCAACAGAAGGATCTCAACTTAAGGCAGAGGAGATGGTTGGAAGTACTCGGAGACATCAGGCCTGAGATTATATATCATCCAGGGAAAGCCAATGTGGTAGCAGATGCACTTAGTAGGAAGAGAAGTGTGGCTACATTGGTAGCGATTCGGAGGGAGCTAGATGAAGAGATCAGGCAGGCAGGTATTGAAGTGGTTACACAACACTTAAGTATAGTTTTGGCACAGTTGGTGTTATGACCAAGCTTGAATGAGCAAGTGAAAGAGGCTCAAACCAAAGATCCAGAGATGGAAGACATGAAGAAGCAAGTGCATGAAGGAAAATTGGCCGAATTCAGTATAAAAGAAGGTTTACTATGGTTTGGTGACAGACTATGTGTACCAAAGGACGAGGAGTTGAGGGAAGACATCATGAAGGAAGCTCACTCCACATTACTTGCGATTCACCCCGGAAGCACCAAGACATATCATGATGTAAAGCAGCACTATTGGTGGTCAGGGATGAAGCGAGATATAGCAGAGTTCGTCGCTAAATGTCTGGCATGCCAACAAGTTAGGCCGAGAATCAGAAACCAGAAGGATTGTTACAGCCTTTACCCATTCCAGAATGGAAATGGGTATGGATTTTATCACTGGACTACCCAGGAGCCCTAAAGGAAATGACTCAATATGGGTGATTGTGGATCGATTGACCAAGTCAGCACATTTTCTTTCAGTAAAGAATACCTGGACAGTCGAAAAGTTGGCCGAGGTCTACATCGAGAACGTAGTGAAACTACATGGTGTGCCAGTGTCGATAGTATCCGACCGAGATGCAAGATTTACATCTCAATTCTGGCAAAATCTACAGTCAGCATTGGGAACTAGAACACTTCAGCACAGCTTTTCACCCACAGACTGATGGACAGACAGAGAGAGTCAACAGGATTCTCGAGGACATGTTGTGGGCATGCATTTTGGACTTCGGAGGAAGTTGGGAGAAATACTTAGCCTTGGTAGAGTTTGCTTATAATAACAGTTATCAGGCAAGCATTGGCATGGCTCCGTACGAAGCTTTGTATGGACGAAGATGCAGAATGCCAGTTTGTTGGTTCGAGGTAGGAGAGTGGCAGATGTATGGGCCAGAAATCGTGCAACAAACATCGGAGCAGATCGAGCTTATTCAGAAGAGGCTTCAAGAAGCTCAAAGCAGGCAAAAGAGCTATGCGGACAACCACCGAAGAGAGTTGGAATTTGAGGAAGGTGACTCCGTATTTCTCAAGGTGTCACCGACCAAGGGAGTTATCAGATTCGAAAAAGGTGGGAAGTTAGCTCCGAGATATATTGGACCATACAAGATTCTGAAGAAGATTGGTAGGATGGCTTATAAGTTGGGGCTACCGGCCGAGTTATCTCAAGTGCATGACGTGTTCCATTTCTCTATGCTATGGAAGTATGTGACGAATTCAAGCCATCAATTGCCAGAGGTTCCGAAAGATTTGCAGATAGATCTTTCCTGTAGAGAGCAACCAGTCAGGATACTTGATCATCAGGACAAGGTACTGAGAAACAAGGTCATCCCGATGGTCAAAGTACTCTGCAAGAACCAGTTCGTGGAAGAAGCCACGTGGGAGCCGGAGAGCTGCATGAAGGCTTTATATCCAGATTTATTTTAAGTGTTTTCTGTTTATCTTCTTTTATTGTACTTTTCTCCCACTAAGAACGTTCTGGGGACAGAACGACTCTAAGGAGGGAGTGATATAACACTCTGTATTGTACGATACCTGAATATATATGTATGTATGTGTATTGTTCGTATGCGTGCACATGATTGTAGTATTATGGGTTGATTTTTGCTATCATGGTGTGTGGTTAGGGTTGCGGGACGGTTCATGGGAAGATTGCATTCTAAAAGATGCACGAGAACGAGGAGGATCGATACTAGTATAGGCACTAGTTTTCGGTACGACGCCTATACAAATATAACAATGTATGATACTATAGTAAATATATATTGCGTACGCTCGATAAACATCTCGTCTCGCATTCGAAAGAACCCATTTAAACTTAAATTGGGCAGCCAACACATCAACCACAAAACTAGTGGCTAAAAGCTATGGTTTTGTCCAAAATCACCCTACTACCCTACCCCCCCCCCCTATGAATCCGGCCCATCTTCTCCCCTATTTCCTTCTTCATTTCTCCATCAACCCCCCCATTCCACCTCCTTTGTTCTGGAATTTCAGAACTCCACCAAGAGAAAAAAGGAGAGAAAGAAGAAAGAGTGAAGAAGAAGACTCAAGGAAGGATTCTCAAAGGAAGGGAGCTCAAGGAGATCAATTCCTCTACAAGAAACCAAGGGTGGGGAGTTACTCTAAACCTTCCTTTATGTCTTTTAATTGATTTTCTTGCATGCATGTATGATAGGAAGTGCTAGGATGATTATCTAATAAGTTGAAGGATGGAATCAGAAACTGAAACTAGAAACTTGTTCAGAATGCTATTTTGTGTATTTTTCTGAGAGCAAAACACAAAAAATTAGGCCATAAAACTTTCAGGGATTGTTCATATATATGTGTAGATAGTTCATGATTTATTTCGGATTTTTTTGAGAAGGTTTGATATTTTAATAAAATCAAATGGTAGAACTGTGTCGTAAGGCAGAATCAGCAATTGGTTAACAGGATGACTGATATTGTTGGAATTTTCCTTATTTATTGGAGCATGTTCTTGATCTGAAATTTTTACCCTGTATTTCTACATTCATCTAGATTCTATACAAAAATCAGGAAAATGTTTGGATGAATTTATAGGCTCGATAAAAAATGACCTTTAATCAGTAGCTGAAGCTGAACTGAAGAACATGATGGCTTTCTGTGCTTAATTGAAATAGAGAGAACTCACTGTATACTTGGAGTTTTGACATGAATTCTTTTGCATATTGTTCACTATGATCTCTAGTTTTATCACTGTAAATTTTGTGTCATTTGGATGAGTATGGAATTTAACATGATTTTATTAGCATGCACCATGCTGGTGTCAGTGAATTTGGATACCCTGTAGAGATTGGATATTTGAGGCTCATTAAGAGCACAATTTGAAAACCTGAGACATCTAGATCTTTCCAACAATACCCATTTGAGGCATTTCCAGTAAAGGGTTGATTTACTGTAATTTTTGTAATACTGGTCAGAGACCTAGAATGGATATAAGTGCTCTGATTTAGAAAGACCTAGTGTGTGACTTGGTGCATTGATGAGAGATGTGTGAGTTAGGGTGACCTATTGGTGAATTTTTGACTCATGACCAACTAGAGAGTTTTTTAGGACACCCACACTCTCCTATAGAACTTGGGTTTGTGACGTTCTGATGAACAAGTAGTGTTTTGTGCTACCGGTAAGGTGCAGCCCGTGTACAGGAAGTACACAGGCTGAGGCTTGAGAGGCTATTTTGAGGATCTAGATGATGGAGTTTGAGTTTATGATCAACTAGACAGTTGTAGCCTAGGATCTTACCTTTCCGGATTGGGCTCGTACACTCCAATCGGAGTTGTATCGAGGAAGTTATTACCTTTTTAAGATTCGGGCAGAAATCCCGTAGGTCGCTTAGTCTGGAGTGTTAACTAGGTATTGTGAGGACATTTCCCTTGTATACTATCAGAGTTGATAACTCTTGTCTAGGGATGGTGGACAACTGTTGTTGGTATTGTGGACTTCCATAATGGGTGTGTGACTCGAGTTAGTCACCAGGGTAAGGGATACCCTGCACCTGTCAACCCTACATTATAAACTTCCGGCGAAGCGTAGGACTTCCGAGCCGTGCCATTGAGATAAGTTCATAGTCCGGGTCAGGGGTGAACATACATTCACAACCAGGGTAGCGGTAAATGTAGGCCGTAATGCTGGACAATTCTAAGCCGGGGAAGTGGCGAACCGGACCGTATCGCCAGGGCCAGAGGTTGATAGGTAAGTATTGAAGCAATTTTATCTTTTACCCAAAGTGATAGAGTAAGGCTGGGATTAGAATGACATATTAAGGGATTTGGAAAATTGCATTAGTCCTAGCAGACCATAGTCGGTGTTGTACCTTCCAGTCGCAGGGATACGTTTTCAGCACTCATGAACGATTCCTCGGCTCGTATCTCGATCTGTTAATTCCCAAAGTTTTTTGGAGTAAGGAACGGAGGCTAGGAGGATTTGACCTCCCGAGGCGCTCACGTCCCTATGCATGTGGGTTTTGTTGTTAAGGTACGGAGGCGAGGAGGATTTGACCTCCCGAGGCGCTCACATCCTTGTTAACGTACGGAGGCTAGGAGGATTTGACCTCCCGATGTGCTTATGTCCCTGTTAAGGTACAGAGGCTAGGAGGATTTGACCTCCCGAGGCGCTCACGTCCCTGTTAAGGTACGGAGGCTAGGAGGATTTGACCTTCCGAGGCGCTCACGTCCCTTTGGTATATATATAAGTTCATAACCCGATTAGGGGTGAACACGCATGCGTCAGTCCATAGCCCGGGTAACTCATCCTAGCCTTCGATCTCTAACCATTTGATTTAATCCTAGTCATCAATTCTCACCCTAAAAATGTATAAATACCATGTAGTTCTTCTCATTTAGTATATTAGAAAATTTATTAAGAAAGAAAATATTATAGTGAGAAAAAGATTGAGAACTTTAGTGAGTAAAAGATTGAGTGTTTTTGTGTGTGGTGCTCACCCAAGGAGAGGTCGGCCTACATCAAAGCACAAGGAGAGAAGGAGATCGGGTTCCATACAAGCAAGGAGGAGGAGACGCATTGGTGGCTCAAACTAGGAGGAGAAGGACCCATTCGTTCATTCTAGGAGATTTCTAGGAGCTTTTCATTCGTTTTTCTCCAATAGGTGGGTGATTCTCATGCTTCTACTTTATACATCATGCTAAGGTTTGAATTGTTAAAATGGCTAAGAAAGACTAAGTAGAATTGGTCAAATGTTTGTTTAAATAGAGAGAAATTGTGGATAAAGTGAATGCTTGGAAAATTGATTTTCTAGTTGATATAATTGTGATTTCCATGCTAAATTTGATCATGTTACCATGAAATATATATTTGAGCCATGCTAAATTGAGAAATTTGTGTTTATGAGATGACTAGTTGATTGAATGCACTATGGAAACCTTATTGATGAAATTAGTATAATACTATTGTAGAAAGAGGAGTTATGTTCTAAAATTATTTTTTAATAATAACAAGTAAAAATAAAGAGAAAAAGTAATCTTTTGTGGAAATCTTTAATTATAAAAAAGGTGAAAATTATGATCTTGTTTTCAGTGTCAAAAATATATCTATGATCTACTTTAAATTGCAACTTGGTGCAATCGACAGTCGACCGAACTAGAGTCGACAGTCGACTGTCAGGTAATAAATTTCGAATTTTAGTTGCAGAACAGTCAATCGACTATATTGTAACAGTCGACTGCCCTGACTATTGGTTTTCGAGTTTTAAATCTTTGCAGAACAGTCGACCGGCTATATTGTAATAGTCGACTGCCCTGATTATTGGTTTTCGAGTTTTAAATCCTCGCAGAACAGCCGACTGGCCTTTCTCAACAGTTGACTATCACGGTTTTCGGCTGACGAAATATTTCAAAAAAAATAGTTTTCAAGTGTTCTAAAAATTGAAAAAAAAAAGTTTGAAAAATTTCTAATAATATCTAGATTTCGTGAGATAATTTTCTATAACCTTTGGCTTAGTATAAATTGTTGATTCTTGATTTTGATGATCACAACACACTGCAACATGTATCTATGCTATACTTTATAATTGCAGGTTGTATACACAAAGGTTTCATTACTATACAGCTGAACAAATGAACAAGCACAAAGCTCCAGATAAAGACAATGGTTAAAGCTTCACTCAAGACTCAAGACTTAAGCCAAGACTCATGCTTAAAGTGTCATTTAATATTATGTCTTATAAAGAAATGTAATCTTGTTTTAATTGAGTCTTAGTATGATGTAAAGCCTTGTCACACACACATACACTCACTCTTTTACAAATGTGTGTTTTTCAAAACATCAAAGGGTCAAAACAGTTTGAAATAGTTTAACTGTTGAGTACCAGTCGACCGATACTCATACCAGTCGACTGTCGGTACAAAACTGACTAAACTTATTCAAACTCTGACCAGTCGACTCATTATGGCAACCCAGTCGACTGTTCGAGTGCGTTTGACCGTTTTCTATTTTAAAAATTGTTTTTCAAATTCAAAGCTGATTAGATCCGTTGGTTGACAGTTGGAATAACTGATTCCCAACGTCCAGTAATTCTAACCCTATAAATAGAGTTTAGAATTCACTGTTAAAAGATCTAACTTTTCCGAGCATTCATTGTTGAGATTTTAAGTGTTATTTTTCCAAGAGACAAAGCTTTCAAATCTCTAAGTCTTGGTTCTCTACATTCAGTCCAGTATAACATCTGATTTCGTTCTGGACTGGATATAGAAGTCAACCTCTTTTAGCCACGTACTACATCACTAATCACATACAAGGCTATAGGTTGATTGTAAACATTTTATTGTTTTCTTTTCCTCTCGGTTGGAGAGTTAGACTCTAGGGTGTAGAGTCAGTGGTTTTCACTCTTGGTGGAAGAGTGGGTTGCTTTCTCTGATTGAGAGAAAGGACTACGGGTTAGACAAGGTTGTTGTCTGAACGACGTAGGGTATTCTTGTAAACTTTTTTCAAGAATAGTGGAAATCTCAAGTGGGTTGCTTGGGGACTGGATGTAGGTCAGAAGGATCGAACTAGGATACATCGTGTGTACTCTGTGGTTGTATCTCTTGAACTTGCATTTACATTTTTCTGTTTGTTTTATTACTGTGAAACTTGTCTGGACAGTCGACTGACTCCTTTATAAGTCGACTGGTCAGACTTGTACTCTGTAAGTTTATTGTTTAATAAGTCGACTGTTTCTGCTTTAAGTCGACTTCACAGATTTGTTTGAATTATCTCTTATTGGGTTAACTCAGTCGACTGGTTCACTCCTAAGTTGACTGCACCGAAGAAAAATTCTTATTCCGCAATTTTATTTGTAATAAACACTATTCACCTCCCCTCTAGTGTTTGTTGCCCTGCCTACAGGATCCAACACTTGGTATCAGAGCAAGGTTAAATGCTATGGCAACTACTTCGAATGAAAATCAGTACCATGAAGGCCAATCTACACAAAGGCCACCTCTCTTCGATGGAACAAACTACAACTATTGGAAGTGCAGAATGAAGATCTACCTCCAATCCATCAATTATGAAATATGGAACATGACGGAAACGGAATACACTGCTCCTACTATTCCATATGCACAATGGAATGATGATATGAAGAACCAAACTATGAACAATGCAAAAGCGATGAATGCATTATTTTGTGCTCTCACAAAGGAGGAGTTCAACCGTGTATCCAATTCAACAACCGTACATCAAATCTGGCATACACTCGAGGTAACTCATGAAGGAACAAACAAAGTGAAAGAATCTAAAATATCTGTTCTTGTTCACAGGTTTGAAATGTTCCGCATGAAGGAAAACGAAAATGTGTCCGAAATGATTACCAGATTTACTGACATTACAAACTCACTTGTAGCACTTGGAAAGACATATACACAAGCAGAGATGGTGAGAAAAGTTCTTCGTGCACTCACTCCTGAATGGGAAAAGAAGACCACTGCAATAGAAGAAGCAAATGATTTGTCACAACTTTCTCTTGAGAATCTTGTGGGAAATCTAATGGCCTATGAGGTTCAACTCGAAGAACGGAAAAAGGATGCAAAACCACCACAGGCAAAGAAGAAATCATTAGCTTTTAAAGCCATGACAGACTCAGAAGATGAAGAAGAAGATGAAGAGGAGATAGCCGTGTTCACAAGGAGATTTAAAAAATTTCTAAAGAACTGTAAGTTCAATTCCAAATCTAGAGATTCTAATGATCCTCCAACTTGTTTCAGGTGTAATAAAACAGGTCACATGAAGAAGGATTGTCCCCTAGAAAATACAAAGAATAAGGGAAAGACCTCCAACTTCAGGAAGGACAAGTACACAAAGAACAAGTTTGCCAAGAACAAAAAGGCTTATCAAGCAACTTTGGATGACAGTGATTCTTCCTCAGAAGAAGAAACTGATGAAACCAACGAAGTTGCAAACATGTGTTTTATGGCTTCACAAGATCAAGTAATGATTTTGATTCAGAAGATTTACTTGATGCTTTTAATGAAATCTTTCAAGAGTTGAAAAAGGAAAAGATTAGAGTTAAGAATCTAGAGAAAGTTAATCAAACACTTTCTCAAGAAAATCTTAACCTTGATCATGAAGTGAAATCCTTAAATTCTCGTATTGCAAGTTTAGATACGGATCTTGAATCTCTAAAAAAGAATTATGAAGAGATATCCAAGAATGTATCTAAGTTCAATAAAGGCAAAGAGAATTTAAATGATGTTCTTCATAATCAAGTGAAATCTAGTCAAAAATATGGTCTTGGTTGCAAAAACTCTCTTGTAAAAGAATCTTCTTCTAAAAACACTAGCATAAATAAACCTGAATCTATTTCTAGTGTTACACATAAACTGTATGAATTCTTTGAAAAGCCTAAGGTTATAAATTTTAGTGATAAAAGCAAGTCTAAAGTTCGGTCAAGTCGACTGAGTCCATCCACCAGTCGTCTGTTCAGAGGAACTGTGTCTTATTCAACGAGACCAGAACCTCATATAAGTCGACTTATCGTATCATCCAGTCGACTGCCTTACAGTAAAAGTCGACTGAAGGATGCTAAAAAGTTGACTGGACAGAACAAATTTGTATGGGTTCCAGTTAACTTGAATTTGAATGATAGAAATGCATATATCAATTCATATATGTTAAATGTATGTAATTCTGTTAATTTTATTTCTGCTTATGGAGGAAAATCAAACTCATTATGGGTTTGGTTTTCCCCTAACTAATATGTTTTGGACCCAATGAAAAGGGTACCATATTTACATTGAATATTTTATAGGTACCAAAGAAAGATCGCTGGATACTTGACAGCGGGTGTTCAAAACATATAACTGATCATGCTAATCTCTTATCCACCATACAAAGCATCGATGGAGGAACAGTTACCTTTGGTGATAACAACAAAGAAAAAGTCATAGGAATCGGCATGGTTGGTAAAAATTCTAACCCCACTATAGAAAATGTGTTGTTAGTAAGTGGATTAAAACATAATTTGTTAAGTATTAGTCAATTGTGTGATAAAGGATATAAAATTGTATTTGAAAAAGATACTTGTTTAATTTATGATTCTACTATGCAAAATATCATTTTTCAAGGTTTTCGCAAAAACAATATTTATGAATTATGTTTGAATACAAATGAGTTTTCAAATGATTTTTGTTTAATAGCTTCTAATAATGATTCTTGGCTTTAGCATAGACGTTTTGGCCATGTGAATATGAAAAATCTCTCGAAGATATCTAAGTATAACCTAGTTAAAGGACTGCCAAAACTATCCTTTAAAAAGGATAAGTTATGTGATGCATGTCAACTCGGAAAACAAATCAAATCCACTTTTAAAACAAAATAAGTAATTTCTACTAGTAGACCGCTTGAATTAATTCATATGGATTTATTTGGCCCTACTAGAGTTGCTTCTTTAAATAAAAGTAGATATGTATTTGTTTTAGTAGATGATTTTTCACGATTCACTTGGACATTCTTTTTAAAACATAAAAATGATGTTTTTGATGAATTTACAAATTTTTGTAAACGTATTCAAAACCAAAGATCTCTAACCATAGTCACTATTAGAAGTGATCATGGTGGAGAATTTGAGAATGAAACATTTACAGAATATTGCAACAAGAATGGTATAACACATTCATTTGCATTTCCTAGAGCTTCACCACAAAATGGGATGGTTGAAAGGAAAAATAGGACTTTGCAAGAATACGCACATACCATGCTTGTTGAAAGCAATTTACCTAAGTATTTTTGGGCTGAAGTCGTTGCTATAGCTTATTATGTTTTAAATAGGATTCTAATAAGACCTAAGCTAAAGAAGACTTGTTATGAGTTATTTTTTAACAAAATTCCTAAAGTCTCTTATTTTAAGACATTTGGTTGTAAGTGTTTTATTCTGAACACTAAAGATAATCTAGATAAATTTGATCCTAGATTTAATGAGGGTATCTTTTTAGGATACTCAAATAGGAGTAAAGCATATAGAATTTTCAACAAGTCTACAATGACTATTGAAGAGTCAATGCATGTTACATTCGATGAATCTCTGCCTTCATCAAATTTAATTAAAGATGATGAAACTGATTCATCACCTTTAAATAAAGTGATTACATCTTTAGAACAAACTAGTCTTGCGGATAATTCGACCGATAAGGACTGCAAGTCGACTGAAGAAAAGTAGTCGACTGAAGAACCTGTCAAGTCGACTGATCCTATTGTGATATCTTCAACTTTACCAAAATCTTTTATTGAAGTTAGAGATCATCCACATGACTTAATAGTTGGTGGCATCTCCCATGGTATTCAGACACGATCTCATATTAATATGACATCTCATACAACCTTCTTGTCGGATTTTGAACCGAAAAATATACAAGAAGCTTGTGAGAATGAATTTTGGATGAATGCCATGCAAGATGAGTTAAACCAATTCATAAGGAATGATGTATGAGATTTAGTTCCACGACCTCCTGATCATATTATTATTGGTACCAAATGGGTATTTAAAAATAAGTTAGATGAATCAGGACAAGTTGTAAGGAACAAAGCTAGACTAGTTGCTCAAAGATATAATCAAGAAGAAGGCTGAGATTTTGATGAAACATATGCTCCTGTTGCTAGATTAGAATCAATTCGTATTTTATTATCTTTTACTTGTTTCATGAATTTTATACTTTATCAAATGGATGTTAAAAGTGCTTTTCTTAATGAGTTTATTAAAGAAAATGTTTATGTTAAACAACCACCAGGTTTTGAACATGAACAATTCCCAGATCATGTTTATAAATTGAAAAAGGCTTTATACGGTCTTAAACAAGCACCTCGTGCTTGGTATGACCGTTTGAAAACTTTTCTTTTAGAAACAGGATTTTAGATAGGTAAAGTAGACACTACCTTGTTTATTAAGAGAATTAAGAATGATATCTTAATCATACAAATATATGTTGATGATATAATCTTTGGTTCCACTAATAATAATCTATGTCAAGAGTTTGCTAACACCATGAAAAACGAGTTTGAGATGAGTCACCAGGAATTACTCAAACGGTTTAACATGGATAGTACAAGTAGTAAATCCTCACCTATGGTTACTACTATTACCCTTGACAAAGATATATTAGGTAAGAGTGTTGATCAAAAACTCTATCGAGGTATGATTGGTTCACTCTTATATATTACCGCAAGTAGACCAGATATTATGTTCAGCGTATGTTTGTGTGCTAGATATCAGTCTAGTCCTAAAGAGTCTCATTTAAAAGCTGTGAAACGAATTTTAAGATATATTAAAGGCACATCCGATTATGATTTATTTTATCCACGCACCGATAATTTCCAACTTTTGTCGTATAGTGATGCTGATTTTGCTGGTAGTAAAACTGATCGCAAAAGCACTAGTGGAACATGTCACTTTTTGGGACATTCACTAGTTTCTTGGTGCAGTAAAAAGCAAAATTCAGTGTCCCTATCTACTACAGAAGCTGAATATATCGCTGCAAGTTTGGCATGTGCACAAATTTTGTGGATGAAACAAACCTTATTAGATTATGGTATTTTCTTTGAAAAACCTTCAATTATGTGTGATAATACCAGTGCAATTAATCTATCTAAAAATCCGGTTCAACATTCACGTACAAAACATATTGATATTCGACATCATTTTCTACGTGATCATGTTTTAAAATGATATATATCTTTAGACTTTATCTCTACTGATAAACAAGTAGCTGATATCTTTACAAAACCCCTTAAAGAAGATACTTTTATTACTTTAAGAAGAGAACTAGGAATATGTAATTTTATTGATATTTGTTGAAAATATTTCTGTCAAGTCGACTGTGTTTTCATTAAGTCGACTGTCTCGTATTTTCTGTATACTTATTTTCTTCTTTGACCAGTCGACTGAACTTTTCCCAAGTCGACTGATCAGTTGATATAAAAACTTATTTTCTTCTCGACTAAGTCGACTGTTCTATACTGTAAGTCGACTGTCGCGAGTTAATCTGTCTTCAACGTCGAATCATCACATAGATTTTGAGACAAATGTCTATCTTTTTACTCACTCGTGACTTCTCCATCAGCTGTTGATATCTTTCCTATTGAATCCCAGCCGTCTGACTTCTGTTAAAAACCTTCTCCACAACCTTCATCTTCCACTTTTACTTTTTACCCCAAATCTAAAACCCTAAGGAGAGAAGAAGGAGATCAAAGAGTCGACTGTCGAATCTTTTTGAGCTGCTGATCCTCGTCTCTCATTTTGCTGTTCGTTTCCCTCTTCCCTGTTGGTAAAATCTCGTTCCTTGCATTTCTCTTAATGGCACCTAAAAGATCTAAGAGATCTCATGGTGATGATAGTTCCTCATCCAAAGATTATTCTCAATACCTTAGGAGTCCTGATCTTTTGAATCAATGGTATCTTATTTGTACCATGGTGATTTTTCCAGGACGGTTTGTTAACTTCAATGATTTAAATAGGTTCAATCTTGTCCCTATTTTTCAAAACTGTAGTCTATATGAGTTTCTTTCATTAGTAAATCATCCTAATTACTATCCCCAACTCATCTATCTCTTTTATACAAACATGAAAGTTGTTCAAAAAGATGATGGAGAAATTATTATTTATTCCTCGGTCAAAAATACAAAGATTAAACTCACATCCGAGAGAATTAATCTTATTATGGGTATTGATGACGAGGGACTTGATTTAGGAGAAATAATTCAAGATGATTCTTCTATTTTGTCCAAAATATTTTTGCCAAATCATGGACCCCCCATGACTAGTAAATCTATCACACCTGTTGCAAAACTAGTTGCAAGAATACTAGCTTATAACATTCTTCCCAAAAGAGGGAGTTATGATCAATATTCTATGGAATTGCAACAAGCAGTTTATGCAATTTTTGGTAAGATTAATATCAATTGGGGTCGTGTCATTTTTTCGAAACTTCAACAGTCTCATACTCATTTCTTACCTTTTGGTGGTCTCCTTATCCGTGTCTTTATGGCTTATGATATTGATCTCGACTCGGAGACTAATGTCGTTAAGCATTATGAGTGCTTCGATCGTGCTAGTTTAGCCCGTATAAAGCTTCTTGACCCTCAACCTAGAACTTCCCCTAGGTCTCCTCCTCCTTCCCAAGTTCCTCTAGCAACTTCTGCTAGACGATCTTCTGCTTCCAGTTCTTCTCGTCCTCGTGCTGATTTTGATGATCCACATACTCTATATCAATGTGTTAACTATCTAATGGATCATCAAGACACTCTTGATTCTCGTCTTGACTCTCTTGACTCTAAAATCACCAATCTAACTCATCTCTTTACTACTCAATTTCCCCCACCGTCTTAAGCTGTTGATGAAGACACCGAAGATGAAGATTGATGACTTTTTAGATTTATTTCTGTAATTTTTCTTATTTCTTTTTATCTGCTGTTAGTTTTTGCAAAAGACTTTGTTATTTCTGTAAGAGACAGTTATTTCCCTTATCATTATTGGTTCTCTTATGTTTTTTTTTTTTATGACAAAGGGGGAGAAATACCCTCTATTGTGTTTGTGTTTATTGTGTTTACTGGTTATCTTATTATTGTGTTTACTGGTTATCTTATGTTTACTGTGTTTGCTGTATTTATTTCTCTGTTAAGTCGACTGATCACATTCTACGTCGACTGATATTTCTGTGTTTCTGTCTGTTAAGTCGACTGATCACATTATAAGTCGACTGATACATAGTCTGTTTAAGGGTTTATGATATATCTTCATGTATGCATGTTGTGCTTTTAATAGGGGGAGCATATCATTTCTATGCTTGTATTATTTCTGTTATTATCAGCTATTGTGTTGTCATCATCAAAAAGAGGGAGAATGTTGATTCTTGATTTTGATGATCACAACACACTGCAACATGTATCTATGCTATACTTTATAATTGCAGGTTGTATACACAAAGGTTTCATTACTATACAGCTGAACAAATGAACAAGCACAAAGCTCCAGATAAAGACAATGGTTAAAGCTTCACTCAAGACTCAAGACTTAAGCCAAGACTCATGCTTAAAGTGTCATTTAATATTATGACTTATAAAGAAATGTAATCTTGTTTTAATTGAGTCTTAGTATGATGTAAAGCCTTATCACACACACATACACTCACTCTTTTACAAATGTGTGTTTTTCAAAACATCAAAGGGTCAAAACAGTTTGAAATAGTTTAACTGTTGAGTACCAGTGGACCGATACTCATACCAGTTGACTGTCGGTACAAAACTGACTAAACTTATTCAAACTCTGACCAGTCGACTCATTATGGCAACCCAGTCGACTGTTCGAGTGCGTTTGACCGTTTTCTATTTTAAAAATTGTTTTTCAAATTCAAAGCTGATTAGATCCGTTGGTTGACAGTTGGAATAACTGATTCCCAACGTCCAGTAATTCTAACCCTATAAATAGAGTTTAGAATTCACTGTTAAAAGATCTAACTTTTCCGAGCATTCATTGTTGAGATTTTAAGTGTTATTTTTCCAAGAGACAAAGCTTTCAAATCTCTAAGTCTTGGTTCTCTACATTCAGTCCAGTATAACATCTGATTTCGTTCTGGACTGGATATAGAAGTCAACCTCTTTTAGCCACGTACTACATCACTAATCACATACAAGGCTATAGGTTGATTGTAAACATTTTATTGTTTTCTTTTCCTCTCGGTTGGAGAGTTAGACTCTAGGGTGTAGAGTCAGTGGTTTTCACTCTTGGTGGAAGAGTGGGTTGCTTTCTCTGATTGAGAGAAAGGACTACGGGTTAGACAAGGTTGTTGTCTGAACGCCGTAGGGTATTCTTGTAAACTTTTTCAAGAATAGTGGAAATCTCAAGTGGGTTGCTTGAGGACTGGATGTAGGTCGGAAGGACCGAACCAGGATACATCGTGTGTACTCTGTGGTTGTCTTTCTTGAACTTGCATTTACATTTTTCTGTTTGTTTTATTACTGTGAAACTTGTCTGGACAGTCGACTGACTCCTTTATAAGTCGACTGGTCAGACTTGTACTCTGTAAGTTTATTGTTTAATAAGTCGACTGTTTCTGCTTTAAGTCGACTTCACAGATTTGTTTGAATTATCTCTTATTGGGTTAACTCAGTCGACTGGTTCACTCCTAAGTCGACTGCACCGAAGAAAAATTCTTATTCCGCAATTTTATTTGTAATAAACACTATTCACCCCCCCTCTAGTATTTGTTGCTCTGCCTACAGGATCCAACATAAATGAGAATTTGAGACTATTTTGCAAGAAAGAACTTATTATAAATTGTTATCTTAAATTGTCTTTGGATAAAGAAAAATAAATGTATTATTTAAAAGAGTTTTGAAATGAGATTTGGAAGTGGAAAAATTAAAGGTGTGAATTTTGGATTTAGTATTGATAAAATGAGATTAAGAGAATTATATGGAAAGAATGAATTATGAATGTGCCAAGTTAGAAAATGAATTTATTTTTATGCATGAAATTGTACATGAAAGTGAAATCAAATGTTTTGATGAATTATGAAAGATCTTATGAATTTGAATACACAAATGCTATGAACATGAAATGGAATTGAAAGCTAGAGGGTAGCTAAGCCTTATACTGGCATTGAAAGAATATTTTTGAGATGAGATATTGAAAAGAAAAGACCAAGTTTGGGTCGTATTGTTGAATTGAATGATTAAGACCGGTATAGAGGGAATGCTGACTCTAGGGTATTAATTTTATTCATGATTCAATAATTAAGGATTAGATACATAGTGAAGATGTGATGAAAGTAAGAGAAAAACACGAGTATGAGGGCATTGGAACTATGGCGTGAGAGTATTCACAGGCTGTCTACACGATGCATCGTGTCATGACGTGGATATGTCTCCAGGAGTCCATACCATAGGCGACACTTGTGGGGTGTTTGGTGACTGCGGGTAGTGTCATGTCCCATGACGAAGGCTGAATCGTCCATAGGTTCTACACGATGCGTCGTGTCATGACGTGGGATTCCCCTCCAGGCTGTCTGGACATGAGCTCATAACTCATAGAACATCTAGGATACTTAGCGTAGTTACTGTAGTAATTTAAGTTATGGCGAGGGATTGAACCCTACAAGATGAAGAACGATTAAGGGCTTGCCCTCGGACCTATGTAGTATGGGATGCATAGAATCCGAACAAGTGAACATTAGTGTCATGTAATATAAATAAATCCATTAAGAACTAAAGGCAAAGCACAACACGACATCAATAGGAGTCCCTTTGTAACTTTGTTTGTGATCAAGTTTGTGGTTTGTTAAAGTATGTGAGAATCGTTATACTGTTTGGCATAGCGAGGATGGCCGTGTATAACATTTCGTCGGTTGTAAGCAACTGACGTACCCACAGTTTCTATGCAGGATAAAGTACATGAAAAAGGACTAAGAAGGAATTGATGCTTAAAGAATTATTCAAGTGTTGTTGTATTTCATTTATGTAATTGTTGTAACTTTGCTTCCGTTGTTTAAAAATGTAACTGATGAATAATGTTTTAAATTCCTTGTAAAATTGTACGAAGAGAAGTGTAAAGATCCTATGGAACTTCGAATTCGGTCTTGTTTGGAATTTGGGGTGTTACAGATATAATGAATTGTTGATAAGTGGATGAATAAAGATTGAATCTTTTCATGAAACTATGTTATAGATGATTAGAATTTCATATAAATGACTTGAGACTTGTTAAGAACTTAAATGAAACCATGAGTTGGTTGTTTATATTATATCCTTACTGATTTGATTACACAAATTGAGTTTGCATGATGATTATTTCAAAAAGTGAATAAAAATGAACCTTTCACTGTGTATAATATATATGCTCTGTTAAGAAACTTGATTGTTTGCATGTCGTAATCACCTATATTCATGAGTAAACTATTGGGATCAGTAGGGTTTGTGTATAACAAGAACAAGTTATGGAAGGTTTTATTGAATCAAAAGATCAAGTTTGTAGTGAAAGAGGAGTTTGTTTCTTTTCGGGTCTGAAGGCATATGGCCGAAATTGAGTTTTGTGAATTTTGTGAAGTTTTCGATTGGATTTGAATTGTTTTGGGTACTGAGATTGTTTGAACATTATACTACTTCCTATTGATAAGATTTTGATGCTATAACTGATGTTAGAACACCTATATAAACATATACATATATATACTTTACTGTTTCGAAGAAATTTGCCAAAATTGCTATTTTGTGAATTTGATGTGGTTTTAATTTGTTTTATAAACTCCAGTATGTTTTACAAGTTGTATTTGATCATCCCAGGAATTTAATTTTGCAAATTTTTGATTTTATAAAGTATAATTGAAGTATTAGTAAAAAGGTGCACGAATATTAAAGCTACAGATTTTGAATATGACAGTCGACCGCACCTATTTAACACATGAAGTGATGGTTGACTGACAATTGTGGATTTTCGAATTTTGGGTATGACAGTCAACCGTTGTCCTTTAGAACTGATATGACGGTTGACTGTCAGCTGTTCTGATGAGTTGTTTTATGGAGTTTTCTTCGTTTTCTTGAACGATTATTTCTTCGATATTATGGATTATTGATCTACTATTTTAGATGATATTTTTGCTACAGATTACAATATTTACAGAGAATTATAATTTGATTATAATATAATTTCAATTTGCATATCTATGACTTTATAAAGTGAAATATATATGGTTTTTGAAAAAATTGACGTTTGTGACTTTCTATGATTTCAAAATATGATTCTCAGTTTTTTAATGGATTTAATACTGTATTTCAGTTCTAGAATTTGTGAGTATATTAAATGAATTTGGATTTGTTGATTTTTAAGAAGTTTTCTTAATATGAGAGTATTGATAATGGAATTAAGAGTTTTGATGAAAGTTTTGGTATTGATGGTTGAGTTATGAGTCTCTAGAGGGTGAGTAGGGACCCTAGTACACTGGCAGTTGAGATTTTGTGGTTTGGCCAGTTGTGGCTTTGTTGTCGATCAGTTGAGTTAAGACCAGTAGGGTACGCCAACTCTAAGAGATTCGTAATTAATTAATTAACTTAATAAACATAAGGACAGGTACTAGATGGTGATATAATGAAATGAGTGCAAACGTGAGTTATGGACTCTAGGATGATCCAAGGAGTGAGATAATCCCCAATATTCCGGGACAGTGACTGACATAGGTCATAGAATGATCCAACGTGAGTGGGATTGATCTCCAGTATTCCAAGGACGAGAGCGATGCTAATGAGATGTTTATGCAATGAGAGTTCCAGGATGACCTGTGAAGTGAGATAATCTCCAGTATTCCGGGACGATGGACGTAAGAGCCACAGAATGATCCACGGAGTGGGATTGGTCTCCAGTATTCCAAGGGCGAGAACCAATACTTGCAAAATGTCTACTTATCATAGTAGTCATCATAGTAGGATTAGTTACATAATGAGGGATCTAACCCTATAAAATGAAGAACGATAAGGGCTTGCACCGGACCTATGTAGTATGGAATGGTTAGAATTCGACAAGTATGCATTAGAGAGTCATCATGTTGCATTGGTGTTTTCTTGACTTGGTTTTATGTATGTTGTTTTTCGGTCTTCCTACACTTGACACTTAGTCTAGTTTCACTTGATGTTTTCATGCTTTATTTATTGTTATTTCATTTTCCATTCGTTATCACTGTCGGTATGTGTTGTTTATAACTTTATTTCATGTTTTATTCATGTTGTATTTTTTTGATGTCACTCACACCGTTATGGCTGACCTTGTAGTTTTGGGGTTAAGGTTATCTCTAGTCTCATGTTTTACAGGTAGGTACCTATAGTTTGGGTTTTGGATGCATGTGGTAGAATGATAATGTGGCTTATGTAAATTGTAAAAGAATGTGTTGTAAAAGATAGAATTGTAATTCAAGGTGTTTAAATTTTTCGTTGTGCTTTGTAAAGAAATGTTGTAATAAAAGTTGAAAAATTTATTTGTGTTTTGGCTATGTTTACTATTACATTAAGGTTGATGCTGAAAATTGTGCCACGTATTTCTGAAATATTATATTGAAAATTCGGGGCGCTACACAACCACACTAGTACTCGCTTCCACCTACAACTTGGTATCAGAGCCTTGTTTCATAGTAAGTAACCCTTACATGGTTTTCTCAAAATATTTAACAATATTAATATAGTATAAATTGTCAAACAATTAATTCAAAAGATAAAGTAGAAAATATTGCAAAATAAAAATTTTAAATTGCAGAAAGGTCACACATCCTATAGAAAATATTATAGAATAGAAGTATAGGTATTTCATTTAAAACTAGCCCTTATTTGTAAATAGTTTGAAAATTGGCCTACTCGTGCAATTATTTTCAAGTTTTGGCCTATAAGAGCATGTGTAGTCGTTATTGTTAAAAAATGGGTATTTGGTATTTTAGAATTAGAAAATTTAGAACAGTGCAGCAGTCGTCGTTAGTCATAAATTGGATTTTTTTTGCTGAAACGAGATATCATATACCGTTTAAAAATTTTTGTTACTTATTTTTAAAAAAAAGGTGAAGGACGGGATATGATATCCCGTCTTCAATTTTTATTTTTAAAAGAAGAAGGACAGGATAGCTACAGACGACACACACACACACACACACACACACACACACATATATTTATATTAACGAATTCGGACTAGATATCATATCACGTCCGACAACTTTCAAAAAAAAAAAAAAAAATTCTCCGACGGAATATCATCTCTCGTGCGAAGTCTTTTTTTAAAAATAAACGGTAGATCATGTTCCTATTTCCAAATTATGAAAAAAGCTAAACTCTCAGCCAAATTTGGTTGGCTCCTGTTCATGCGAAACCTAAAATAGGGAGATATAACCGACGACGGCAGATCAATTCTATCCAAAATATCCATTTTTTGAAGATATAGCCAACAACTACAGATGCTCTAAACCTAATTAACTCTACTTCTCCCCCCACAATCCACTGCCGGACATGGGTTAGGCTTCCAACTTCCCCATTTCCCATCCAACCATAAAAAAAGAGTTTCTTCTTTTTTCAAAATGACCCACTTTTTGAAAATATTTACCAAACTAATCAACTTTAGAAACTAGTTTCCAAGCTGACCACTCGTTGTTTGAAACATCGAGTTTAGTTATAATAATTTTCTTTAATATTGGGAGAAAATTTGCCAAGTCTCAAAACACTAAAGCTAAACTCGTTATTTCGAAAGACGACCATAATTGAACTAAATTCGCTGTTTGAAATAACGAGTCTAATTTAATTAGGGTCGTTGTTTGAAATAACGGGTTTAGTTATAGAATTTTTCTCCCATACTTGAAGAATTTTCGCGAAGTCTCAAAAACACTAAATCTAAACTCACAGCGACCCTAATTAGATCAGATTGGAAATTAATTTTAAAAGTGGACCAGTGTAGTAATTAGTTTTGAAAAGTGGGTCATTTTGGGATAAAGTTCTAAAGAAAATGCCCAATAAAAAGAGAGGACAGAATTTATCCTAAAATCTGGATAACATCCTCTCCAACTGCGAAGATAATGTTCTCAATCTAAAACAAAATCATTATGGCTCTCTCATAATTCTCACGATTTCTTCCCTCTTAGAAAGCCATGAATCTCTCCATCCCTTCCAATTACAACCACCCATCTCTCTTCCAGTTCAACCTCTCAAGAACCCAACAGACCAGAAGATTCAAACTCAGAAATTTGAATGCTCTACCGAATTCAGAGCTTCAGACTCAGCCTGCATTCTCCAAACCCAACACAACTCAATCTAGTGGACCAGTTCCCACCCATCGAGTCACTGTTCACGACCGGCAAAAAGGAGTTGTTCATGAGTTTTTTGTACCTGAGGTACTCAAGCTTGAGTTTAATTGTTTCCATTTATATTGAAATTGTTTTGAACCAATGGTTATCTTAATAGAATGACGGGTTTGTTGATTCTGACACAAAGATGATCATTTTTTCTTAATATTTTTTGGGGGCAAATCAAGAAACCCCCTACCATTTGAATTTTTAGTCAAGAAACCCTCTAATATTAATTTTTCGCACATAAACTCCCTCTGTTTTGTTGATTAAGAGTGCAAACTTAGGGAATTTCTTAATTAAAATTGTAAACATAAAAAGGAGAAATTCATTATTTTTCAATTCAGAATTAACTGAAAGAAAGAAAATTAATGGAATAGGTGGTTTATGTGGCAGTAATTAACGTTAGAGAGTTTATTGAATAAAAATAGAAACATCAGTGGTTTTTTGATTTTCCCCCTATTTTTTACAAGGTAATTTAATTAAACTTAAAACAATGGGGACAAATTAGTACAAGAAAATGACTAGTAAATCCCCAGTGCAAAATTGCATTGACCAAAATTATATGAGAGATTCCTAAAATTGAGCGAAAAGTTGAAGAACTTAATAAAAGTTAATTAAGAAAAATACAAAAATCAACTATAAATCTAAGTAGGTAGAGAAAAATAAATTCTAGTGTCTAGGGACGAAGCCAAAATAATTTTGCTAGGGGGACAAGGAAAAATCTTATGTTCAATTTTTATTTTATTTTATATTTTTTTTGGGGGGGGGGGGGGGGGATTGGAAAGAGAGCGACACATTTAAAGAAGAAATTATAGTCATTGTCGTGGGTTGTTTATTTTCAAAACTACTAAATAGTGGGAATCATGGGAACATGGGAAGGAAAAAAAAACGAATATCGTGGATTACAGAAGATATTGCGCCAAACCGAACAGAATGGAAAAGCAGGATTCATGTAGCCGACCCCAACTAGTTGGGAAAAAGGCTTTGTTTTTGTTGTTGATTTAATGTTATTAATTTTCTTTTCCAAAACTAAAAAACCTTGCCAATTAGTTAGAGAATAAAATAGTATGGTAATTTTTGTATATAAAAATTAAAATTTTAATTAGGGGATGGTTTTAAATTTCTCCCACCCTTTCTGAATGCACTGTGAAGCGGAGGGATCATACGGTTATTTTCTTTTCTTGTTTCTAAAGTAGAAATGAATTATTTTTTTTTGAAATGAATTGCTCGCATTTTCTTTTTATAACTTTTGCTGTTAATATCTCTGTTGTTTTATGGAAAGTTTGTAATTGTATATAATAGTAGTTAGTTTTTAAAAAAGAGTTTAAAATTATGTTTAACTGAGACGGTAGAATATAATTTTCCATTATTGCGCTTACGTGGGTCGTTTGGCTGATTTGTTTCTTCCACTTATGGTAGTCTTGTAATTACATGAAAGTTTTAAAGTATTATATAATAGATAGATAAATTCAATGGCACTGTTGTAAATAAGTAGAATGTCAGTTTGTAATTAATTGAAATGTTTTAAAAACTTCTCTGGTGTCTTTTGCAAAACAGAAATATAATTTGCAAATATGGAAAAGGCTATGCAAATATAACAAAAAATAATTTGACAACTAAGGGTGCCGGTTGAAATTAATTTTAACAAATATAACTGTGCTCTGTTCCGATCGGATAGAAAATTAATTTTATACATAGGGGGCTAAAATAAAGTTTTTTTTACTTTTGCTCTACTTTCTGTATTTCAAAATAGGGGAAGGGGAGAGGGATAGACCCATTTCCTTAATATATAGTTGTAATCGATATAATACTTCGACCAAATTGGTTGCCTGGAATTGTTTAAGGAGAAGACCATTGCTATCACATTTTTTTAATAACAATTGTTTAAAGTAACTCTTTGTTCTTTTTGGCAGGATCAGTACATTCTGCACACCGCGGAGGCTCAGGATGTAACTCTGCCCTTTGCTTGCAGGCATGGTATTATCCTTTTTCTTTCTCTGATCTATTTTTTAAACTGATTTTTCACTCTCATTTTACGTACTATACTGAGCTTCTCAATAGGAGTATTTAGATATTCAGTGAAAATCAATGAGCACGATGAACATGGAAGTTGATGACAACTTGTTATTCCATAGACCCTTACACTTTTTAGCTAACCTGCATCCCTTTGGTCGGTAAATGTTCCATTAAACATATTTGTCACTAATGCAAAAGTCTCAATAAGACCTATGCATAGTGGTTTTATGTTTTCAAAGTCTAATTTAAGGAGACTAGTATCAGTATTAAATCACCTATGCACCTTGCCACTAAATTTAGAGATGAGGATTGCAATTGCTACCATATGTCTTCTCTATAATCAACATGATATCTCCTTTTTCATTTGAAAATGCATATAGAATATGTCAGTCCATTTGCACAATAAGAAAGCTTATCTCATAGATTCCATGTTTATGTAGGAATCCATGCTTAGGATTAGATGGTTGATATATGCGATGTCGCTCAAGACTATCAGATTGAAATTGTCTAGAACCTTGATTTAATCACTTCCATTCTAGATAACCATTTTATTTTATCGATTATGCGCTGAATTATCTTTTATTAAGATAAAGTAAAGAAGCCCCTCAACAACTGTGTGGCTCTTCCTTCAAAATAAAGGGTTCCCACCCACCCACACACAACCCCGATTTTGTTGCGAAAGCTACCTTGAACTTGTGTGTATGATTTAAAATGCTACCCCGAACTTTCATTTATGATAAAAGAAACTGCCCTCTACTTGTACATTTATAGGTAGGTCAATCTGGAAAAATGGGGGAAAAAAGTTGAGTTCAGTTTTTATTAAGTGAAAATTCCTTTTAGGCTGCTCACCAAAAACATTCTTGCCTTTAACCCCTTTGACTTTTCAACCTACTTTTTTCATTCGTAGGTACAGGTATGAGAAAGTTATCAATAAACCCCTCATGTGCTCTAAACAGTATTAAAAATAAATTATTTTGAGTACAATATAAATGAAAGGCTGGATATTTTATGTAATAAATAAAATACCCTTTTTAAGAAACCATGTTCCTCAGTTCTCCCCTCTTTCCTTCTTTATTCTGTCCGATATTTCCATCCACTTTTTTTTTCCAGATCCGTCTCATTCTCGACAGTTTCTTTCCGGCATTCTTTATTGTCATGCTGCTAGAATTATATTTCATAATTTTTTTTGGAAAATAGTACCTTTCGATGAGAAAACAATATATTTGGTGTATATTTGGAAGGAGAGCTGTACGTTGGGGTTAAAAGAGTATATTTGGATAAAATTCAGTACATTTTGAAGAAAAATAGTAAAATTGATTCAAAGACAATACCGAAAAAAAGTAGAAAGGCCGAGACCGAAAGATAATTTCTATTGAAATTGAACATGTGTATACTAATGCATGTTGAATTTGATTGAGTAATCCATTGCCACACTCAAAATAAGACTATCAAAATAGGAAAAGTATAAAGCAAGAACATAAGTTTGAACATGTCACGTTTTGCACGTAATCCTCATCTTCAGTTGTTTGTTATCTTCTTGAATAACATAGGTTGTCGATCGTGTCGTTATACCTAGCACGATTATGACCAGATTTCTTGCACTGGCTACTGTAAAGTGTTTTTAATAAAATATAGTAAAAACTAGTGAATTTGATTTTCTTTTTAAAATGTACAGTGCATGCAAAGTAGTTCGCTAGCATAAGAGCATCTGTAGTCGTTTACCAAATATCGATAAAATGGATATTTGGCAAACGAACGTGCTGCACTCGTTTGCCAAATATCCATTTTATCAATAAATCGCTACAGTCGATTGCTATAAATGAGAATCGATATAGCTTTTATCGATATTTGAGGGACGGCACTTGAAGTGCCGTCGCTTGATTTTTTTAAATTTTTTTCAATTAAAAAATCCCCCAAATTCATCGGACGGCACTTCATGTGCTGTCCATTGATTTTTTTTTTCAATTAAAAAAACCCCAGCGCTCCCCCAAATCCTCGGACGGCACTTGAAGTGCCGTCCGGAGGGTTTTGTATTTTTTAATTTTTTTTGCAATTTTTGAAAATGTTTTTGCAATTTTTAAATTTTTTTTGCAATTTCTAAATTGTTTTTGTAATTTTTTGAAATTTTTTTGTAATTAATGAAATGTTTTTGTAATTACAGAAAAAGTGGAAAATGTCAAAAAAAGTGGAAAATGGCTCTTGGACGGCACTTCATGTGCCGTCCGTCCATATGGATTGAATTTTTTTTTTCCTTCTCCGACGACACTTCATGTGCCGTCCGTTCTTGAAAATTAATTCTTTTTTATTTTCGCGCTCCGACGGCACTTCAAGTGCCGTCCGTCGAAAATTTATTATTTTTTAAATTTTTTCCCTCTACGACGGCACTGCTAAAAAATAGCTTTGAACGAGTGCAGCAAAAGTTGGATTCCTATTTCCATTTATCCATATATGGATATTTTTACATTCAACGACTACAGATGCTCTAAACAAATGCATAATTCATATCTAAATACAACAGTTCGAAGCATATCATATATTTGTAAGTTTTGGAGGAAAAAGTTATTCTTTAATTATCTAATAGGACATATTTGCTTTGTAATTAAGAAGGGCAAAATTGGGTTTTTGAAAATATATCCCCTTAGAATACCAATGGTATGTAAAAATGTACTTAGGATTGTATAGATAACTTTTCTTATATCTAGGGGTTAAATAGAGTAGTCAAACAAGTTAAGGGTCTACTAGAGATTTTCTCTTTTATTACTTTATCGCCGGGGGGGGGGGGGGGTTGAGGTCTGATTATATATTAATTTTTCCCCTTTATAAATCTACTTGAAAATCCACAAAGTTAATTCCTAAGAAATGTGCTTATCGTAGTGACTAAAAAGCTTATAAACTTTCAGGCCACTAGTCCAGATAGATATTTGGTGAATTTAATCTAAAGTGCTATATCACGAAAAATGGGATATCCTTTTTCTAGGGTCTATTCTAATTTAATCATCTGTCAATCTATTTAATTTTTCATGTGGGACTATTATTTGAGCCACACCCTAAACAATATGAACCCAAGTGCTCATGGTGGACTCTTAAGTTTAATTAGGATTTTTGTTTTATCTTAGGAGTCTTTTAATTGTATAAGGATTGCTTTTATTATTTAATTAAATGAAGTTTATCTTAATCTAATTAAATACGATTGTCTTATCTAATAATTAGATACAAGTTTGTTTTTAATTTAAGTTTAAATTAAATTGGAATTCTTATTACTAATAGGATTAGTCTAATTGGCTAAAAATATGAGTTGTGAGGATTTTGAAATAGAGAAAAAAAGAAAAGGAGAAAATAATCCAAGAGAAATTATAAACCCAATCTAGGGAGGGAAAGAGAGTTTGACAGGAGATCCTTGTTCTTAGGATTTCTTCAAGAGAGTCGGGTAGACTTTCTTATTCTTCTTGTTTTGAGAGGTTGTTGGATAAATTTCTAGTGGTTCTAAGTTTTGTACTTGAATAATCTGAATAGTGAAATATTGATTGTTTGCTACAACTCTATGTTGGATTGTGGTTTTGTACGTTCTTTAATTTTGTTTTTCATCTCTGGTCTGAAAGGGTGTTAGCCTAAGTTAGGTACTGTTCTTTTTTTGTCTCTTAGATTTACAGTAAGAGCCTCTTTTTAAGGTGTTCTTTTTATATAAAAATAACCTCTTATAAGAACCTCTTATAAGAGATTTCTGTTCTTTTTTCACCTCTTACAAGAGCCTATATTACCCCAAAGTCTATATTACCCCCAAAGTATAAAAATAGTGAGATGAAGGATAAGAAAAGATAAGTTCAAATTACTAATATATAAACTAGTTTAATGGCAAGTTAAATTCACAAATCAGTGTAAATCATCAATTATAATTCCGAAACCGAGATAGAGAAGTAGAAACACAGGAAGATCTAAGTCACCTTAAAGATTACAGAAAGATCTTTTACCTGACAGTCAAATGCACCAGCATATATTCCAAATTTTCAACTTAATATTCTACTAAGGTCACTATGATATTTATTTTTGAATATTCAAGAAAAACTGGTGTAGATGACGAACCTCATCAGTTTTAACTAAACTATAGAAAGAATGCAATTAGATGGTGTATAAACAGAGAATCAAACAAAAACCTCATTTTGGTCCTAGGTTTACGAACACATCAGACAAGCTAGTCAAAGATAGCACCTAAAACAAATAGCTGGTACGCATCATAGAATATACACGCTGAAGAAAACAATATATGTACCTGACACTGAGAAGAACTAATCCACCATTCATTTGAAGAAAAAACAAAGAAAATATGGAAAGAAAAGAAACAAATGTACATAAGGTGACTTAAAAGATCTTTCTGTAATCTTTAATTTGAGATTCAAAATTAGTAACAATTATAATATAGACTTTGGGGTAATATAGATTTTTTAAGTGATAGAAGTCTTATAAGAATTTGAAAGAGGCTACTAGAAGTCTTTTAGACTTATGAGAGATTTTGGAAAAAATATCTTATAAGAGGTAAAAATCGAACGCAAAAAAAACTCTTGTAAGAGGTGGACCACCTCTTACAAGAGGTAAATCTCTTATAAGAGGAGAAAAAGAACACTGGCTAAGGTACTGTTCTTTTTTTTGCCTCTTATAAGAAGTTACCTCTTATAAAAGATTTACAATAAGAGCCTCTTGTAAGAGCCTCTTTTTGAGGTGTTCTTTTTATATAAAAATAACCTCTTATAAAAACCTCTTATAAGAGATTTCTGTTCTTTTTTCACCTCTTACAAGAGCCTATATTACCCCAAAGTCTATATTACCCCAAAGTATAAAAATAGTGAGATGAAGGACAAGAAAAGATAAGTTCAAATTACTAATATATAAACTAGTTTAATGGCAAGTTAAATTCACAAATCAGTGTAAATCATCAATTATAATTCCGGAACCGAGATAGAAAAGTAGAAACACAGAAAAACAAAACATTAAAAAATAAAAGGAAATTTACTCTGTGCCAAAGAACTATTGTAAATGTTGCACTGAGTATGATTAATATCTTACTTTGGTTACCACTTCTATCCATCCCATATCAAGCTCACACAAGAAGACAAATTTTACCTTCTTGTTATTTCTGACGATATTAATGTTAATTTACCAAATCCTTTTGGAATAGACAATTTTGTTAATGACGAAGCCCTGCTCTATGGCCTTCTCCAGATTATGAAAGACACAAAAGTTTGCAAGATCACAAAACTTTCTAATGACACTCCAGGTCAACCATGCTGGCTGTTTGACTGGCACACCGACAACAAAGTTTGTGCATGGTTTCACAAGGAAGGGAACTTCAACAATGAAGATGTAACTCTCGCTTATATCTTCCGAGTACCCTGTACTCCAAAGCTTGCACTGCATGATGTTGATTGGCAATATTTTCCTACAGGATTATTACCAGCAAACATCAACCCTGCCTACTACAACCGTATAGCTAGAAGACGATTTTATGGATCTTACGAAGTAAGAACAATTGACATCGATGAGTTGATCACCGAACTCGTTGTTCTATCGGTAAATATTGCAAGCACTAATAATTTTAACAAACTGCATAAAATTACTCTGTGCCAAAGAAGATTCATTGAGGTCTTACTCTGTGCAAGAGAATACGAAAATTCGAGATTGAAATTGGTAACAATTAATAATATGGACTTTGGGGTAATATAGACTTTTTAAGTGATAGAAGGCTTATAAGAATTTGAAAGAGGCTACTAGAAGCCATTTAGGCTTATAAGCAATTTTGGAAGAAATTGCTTATAAGAGGTAAAAAAAGAACGCTAAAAAAACTCTTGTAAGAGGTGGACCACCACTTACAAGAGGTAAATCTCTTATAAGAGGAGAAAAAGAACACTACCTTAGTGTCCAAACAAGTGGAATCAGAGCTTGGATTACAAATGGGAGAAAACAAGATCAAAGTCGAGAAGTTTGAGGTCAAAATTTTGGATGGTGGAAACTCCAAATCGGTGATTACCTATATCAAAAGGATTTCTACAAAGATTTTGTTTGGTGTACTTCCTGCGAAGATCAATTTAGATCCAGCTAAATGTCGAGTAGGAGGTTCTTGATAGGAAGGAGCTCGATGCTATTCATCTGGGTTGACGATGAAACAATTTCCCATATTACGAAGCCAAAATATGTGGAAGAGGCTATGGAGATTCTCACGTACATGTACGAGAAGCCATCCGCGATAAATCAAATTATCTTGTTGATGAAAATGGTGAACATGTGTTTGTCAGGGGGTGGTTGAGCGGTGGGTCAAGTGCAAAGTTTGTCACGGTGACAGGAGTTTGCATGTGTAAGGTTGGAGTAGGAATTAGAGGCCCGTCTCTTACTGTGTTGTCTTCCAAATAGTTTTAGTTCAATAGTTCAGGGAATCTCAATTTTTGTGGGATGGCATGACCCTTAATGATGCAATGAGTAGCATCAAGATGAGGTGATGCAATGGAAAGCTTTGGGTTCATCTTCAATTGTTGCTCTGACAGGTGAGGGTCGTTGACAAACTAAGGAAAAACCGAAACCAAATAACAAGTCCCAGTACGAGGAGTTTGAACATGGTGGCAGTTTTGGGTGTTGGTATTGTCATAAACCAGGTCATGCGAGACGCAATTATGAGGTACTGAAGAAGCACAAGGGTTCATAGAATGTCGATGTGCTGTAGTCGGATGTTCTTTGTGTATCTACAGGGCTCGGGTTGGACACAAAGGCAATGGTGTGTGGATTTGGGTGCATCATTTCGTTACACTTCCAAGGCAAGAAGTGTTTGATGACTATAAGGTTGGTAATTTTGAAGAGATCGTAATTAACAGTTGGAGATGCCATGTGGTAGGAAAGGGTACAATTGTTCTGAAGGTCCATTGCTGCAGGCACCTTGTCTTACGAGAGGCGAGACATGTCCCTGATTTTAGGGAGAATCTTATCTAGACAAACAGACTCGATTCAAGAAGGTATGTCAACACCAGCTTGGTAGTGGAGAATGAAAATTTACTGTAGGTAAAGTGTTAGGGAATTGTGGTGCAACAGAGTTGTTGAGTACGGTAGCGAGGAGCACAAATAGATTTGATAAACAAACAAGCAAGTAAATTACACCAATCACACAAGAGCACAATGATTTGTCCCAGTTCGGGCAAACCTAATCTGTGGAGAAATATCGGTCGATATTATTGATGTGGACATTAGTTCAAGACGATTTGGGCGCTTCTATCAGCGCAGACATCGTTTGGGATAACTTTTATTAGCCTATTATTTTATTTCAGCATTTATATTTATTTTTGGTATTTTAGCCATATATGAAGTACTTTTGCTATTTGCACCCTTCATCTTTTACATAAGGAATATTTTGGAGATTTGTAATGAGATTTGTTTTGTGCCTATATATAACCTCTTGATTAATGAAAAAAAGATGCTTTTGATTGACTAAAATTATTGTGATTGAGTTTTTTGCTCTTCATTCATCTCTTGTATGTGAGACCGTGAGATAATATTTGGGTTTGTGAGAAAATCTAAGCTATACCCCCAAATTATTTTCTAAGCCTAAACCCTAATCCCTTCATCTTCACAGCCACCATTGTTCCTTGATCATCTCCACCTTCTCCCTCATAACCCGTGCTCCTCTCCATCTTCTTCTTGTCCCCGATACCCATCCACGCCACTACTGCTGTCTCGGCTCCATTGCCTCCCTCATCAACCTGCAACCCAAGCCACCCCCCCGATCACCTTCCCCTCCCACACCTCCAGCCCCTCACGACCTAAGTAGTTAAAATCCCCGATTAATCGCTAATCGGAGGCTAAGCGATTAATTTTTTACCGATTTATAATATTTCAATAGTTAGCGATTTTATCGGGTATAATCGGCCGATTAGTGGTTAATCGGCGGATTTTAAGTTGCCAATTAACGATTTTGCCAATAATAATAATAATAATAACGATTTTGCCGATTTAATTCCCGATTATTTTTCGATTAACCGATTAATCACAATCGCTCCTAGACCAATTAGTTTCAAAAACTGATTTTAACTGCCTAGCTCACGACCACCATTGCAGCATCCCCAAATCACACAACCACCTTGCTCCCTCCCCCGACTGCCACCGTCGACTGCTCCTCGCTCCTCGCTGCCTCCCGCACGTCTTCCACCACCAACTGACTACCCCCACCAGTTCCACCACCACAACTTCGAAATCCTAATCCCCAAATCCCCTCAGATCTGACCCGACATGGCTGAGATCTTGGTGTGGGGTGTTTATTGTTGAGACCTAATCTTTGCTGTGCTCGGAATCAATTCAGATCCGGTTTTTGATTGTGACTTTTGATTGGGTGTTAGTTGCTGTTTAGTGTTGGGCAAAATTCAGATCCAGCAACTTCTTCCTCCATCTGTGGCAACGACTCGTTCATCGAACCCCGGTAACTTCTTTCCAATACTCTATTACTTGTGTTACTGCCTATCATCTCTAGAATTTATATAAATTTACTGTCGTTCATAAATATTGAGTGTGTGCTTCTACTTGCCAATTAGCGTACGAATTATTATTGAATATTTTACTTACTAAGAACGCCTATGTATAATTATTGATTGTTAGGATTGAATCTTTAATTGGGCTTGTTAAATTTATTTCATTTCTTGAAAATCCATCAAACCAATTCCTAGTTTTAATTTCTGACTTAATCGACACTACTTGTTGGTAAACTTAATCTTTTGATATTTGTGTAGGGTTAAGTTTACATCAATTGTTCAACTAGAGAAGATTACAAAGAGTTAGTTACAAACTCACTCACAAAAAACTAGCTCTCGAGCCTCACTTACAATGGAATAAATATCATGGAAGTACTTAATCTCTTAATGGAGACTTTACAATATTCTATAGAGATATAGAGAAATCCTAAGTTGTAGTTTTGATACAATAATCGCTTGATATATCCTGTAGAAGAAGTCACACGATAGGAGTCGTACAATCTAAATTGCAGTAGAAGATGGGCCCAGAATAGACCTAGATACAGGTCGAAAAATAGTTAGCCACCGTCGGCGGTCGACTGCCCAAAAGGGACAGTTGACAGCACTTGTCTATCTCCAAGTCAGAGGCTTTCGACAGCCGACTGCCATTTGCCAAATTGATTGCATTGCTGACATTTTTTGTATTGCTGCTGCCGTTGCTGTTGTCTTCTATCCTGCGATTGCTTCGACCTCCTCACTTCATGACTCTTCTTCTAATCGAACACAAGTATGCAAGACATACACTCAACATAAAGGTGGTGGCAAAGAGGAAACGTTGTTTTATTTGCTCGACGACATCAGCTTTAGTGTAGTTGGTCCTACCTCTTCTATAGTTGGATTCTTTTTTTTTTCGTTTGTATTAAATCCGAATTATTTTCTATTATAAATAGGAGATGACCGTGTAGAAGAAACAATATACTAGTGAAAAAATTTGTTCCAAAGTCAAAAGAGCGTCCGGGTTGCAAAAATAAAGGATTTTTGCCTTTTGGTAATAATGTAACCCCTATTTTCGCAAATACGTATTTTCATGAGTATTTTTCTGTATCTCGATATTTATAAATTGTTATTGTTAAATTTGTTTTGAGTTCTTAGTTAAAACATTTTCTTAAACAATGGTTATAATTATTTTGAGTAAACCTTGTCTCTATTTCTACTTGATCAACTATTTTCATTTTAAACTCAAATAGAATAAATATTGATATTACTGTTTGGGTTATTTCAACAAATTACTATTTTTATATTATTTTGACGATTGCCGTTACTATTGTTAGAACTTTTTATCATTATGGTTGCTAATTGTTAATATTAGTATTATTATTTTTATTTACATGTTTATTTCTATTCTTATTGTTGCTATGGTTTTTTTTATTGTTATATTTGATTATTAAAACAAATTCGTTTTTGTTTAATAATTGTGCTTCTTTTATTATTCCAAATAATTTATGTAATACAAATTGTATTTTTATCGGATAGTCTATTCCTTGTATTCGGATTTGTATTTATCAATTTTATTATATACAATGCATTTTATTTTATTGGATCTAATACCCATATACCCAAATGCCCAATATCCTATTTCCCCCTTTAAATACTCTAATCCCTTAACCTTAACCCTAATTAATTTCTTAAACCCCAGCCGTCATTAAACTCCTAATCCCCCATTACTGTTCTTAATTCTCCTCTCGATCTCTCCCGCCCTCTCTGATTTCCGCCACCGAAACCCACAACCCAATCCCCGACCAACCGAGCCCTACTTCCATCGCCTCCGCCCGTCCATCTTTCCGTCCTCCACCATCATCCTCGTCCCCGTCTCCTCTTCATCACCTCGCCATCCTCGCCATCGCCCAAGCCCAAGACTCCACCAAAACCCATCTCGCCTTCGTCAACCCATCCACCATGTCGCTTCCACTCGCCGTCGCCACCGTGATCTCTCTCCGCTCACCCCCTACATCCACCGAAGATCCCCAGCCCTCATCGTCGTCTTTGCCGCCGTCAAAGCCGTTCATTTTCCCGTTGGCATCCTCTGTTTTCGAGCGGAAAACAGAGCCGCCGGTGTTGCGTCGCTTCTCGACCAGTCGCCGCCGCATGTTGCCGCCGCCAGCGTCGCGAGCCCCCGCCGCAGTCGCAGTCGCGCGCTCTCTCTCTCCGCCGAAGGAAGAAGACAAGCCCCGAATGGTCACCCTCGCTGTTCGCTGTTCGGTCGCAGCGGATCTCAAGTTGTTGTCCGCTGTTTTGGGTCTGATCCAAAGCGTGAGTGGCTGAGTTCGGTGTTCTGTGTTTGGCACATAGCGGATCCTATCGCTGTTTGGTGTTTGTCCAGATCGGGTGTGGAGTTTTACCCATGAGTTGCTGTTGGTTTCTTCGCACGTTCTTCGTGCGTGTTTTTGGGAGATTTTGCCCAGGATTCTGATCCCGTTATTCCTATTTTAATTAGATCTACAATAGCAGTCAAGTCTCTTCTTGAACTCTTTTTATTGTTTGTGTTCAAGATTAATTGATCTCATGCAAGTAGATCTGTCCATTTTGTTATCAAAAATCTGCTTTTGACAATTTCGTTAAGATTATCGAGGGTTTACACGAGCTAACCCGACATACTCTTAATATCGTGCTATCTCTTTGATCTATAACCCAGTCCCCAATGTTTCATGCATATGCACAATTAACATAACTAGATTTATGCTTAGAACTGCTTGATGAAATGGCCATATTAAATTGAATGTACTAAATTAGTTCTTAATCGATGAATTGATACCATGACTGTAATAAATGTACCTTGAACCTTAGAAATTGCATGTTGACACCTAGGATTCACTTGATTATTAATTTGCATGCTAAATGTGAACATATGACTTATGTATTTGCCTATTCATGCTAAGATAAATTTATGGATTGCTGTATGTTTCATTTTGAATTGATTTTTGATCATGCTAATGACATAATTTGAAAGAACTTACTAAACATAAAATGTAGCCCTTGATGTCTAGATAATTTTTCTCTGGTCTGGATTTAAATTCCAATTTGCCATCTGTTAGTTATCATCACTTTAATGCAACTGTGTTAGTAATTTCAGACTCAGATTTTCATGCATACTCTGCTGTTCTATATTTTATTTGACCCTGTTAATAGTACAAGAAAAATCTGAAATAATTTAGGCTGGACCTAGACATGTATAGGTATTGCCCAGAATTTTTATAGGTTTTATTAATGAGTTCTTTGATCTGAAACAATTAGTTGAACACAACCTACTGCATGCTGCCTGAACTTAAAATCTGATTAGAATAGAGTTTTCACCCTAGTTCCTATACCAATTATATACCTTAATTATACTCGCTAGAACCATGGGAAATCTACTTTCCAGATCTTCCGGCGGATTCAGGTTTGCTATTTTGTAGTGGCAGGAATCCATGTTTTAGTACAGTAAGGTCATGCCGTCCTGATCATGCGATGTGTGTAAATGACTTGTTTGCTTCATGCTTTGCCTGTAACGCATAGAATTAGTCACACATAGTATTATACAACATTGACACCTTCTTGCATGCTCACATAGTATTAAAATAACTAATAAAAAAGCCGGGGTACCATGAGTAGACTTGGTAGTGAACGATCGGAAACTGTACTCGATCGGATCCTATTGCCTGAACCGCACTGACCTATACTGATGGCCATAAACTACTGCCCGATAAACACTGCTCGAGAAACACTAATACTGAACATGAAATACTGATTACTAGGCCGAGTACATAGACCGAGAATTCACCATCAGTCTAAAACGTTCACTGTGTGTTTGCGCGGAACCTATGGAATGAGACGCAGTAGTACGTGCACTAGATAGATTAATAAAATACTTAATAACCTTCATTTACTGTCTGATCCTGACATGCTGCATTACATGCGTGACTTACTGTAGACCTTTGATATTTTGTCTGCCTTTGCTTTGTTCTTTGTCTTTGACCATGTCCTTATTTTTTGATATTCATGCTTTCCTTTATCTTCTGTTTTCTCTACTTGCTGCCCACGACTTGCTTTAAGGGCTCTCTTTTCTTTATTTTTAGATCCAGTATTAACAGGTACCGAAGGAGCAATACAAGAAGAACTTGGTGAGCAAACTCTCTGAAGATTGGAGCTGGACCATTAGACTTCTTAGCTATCTTTTCTTTCTTGCTTATTGTAATTCTTTTCATCATACTTTGTATTTTGGGCTTTATGACCCGAAATTGTTTTATCCCAAATGTTGGATTATTATTTAGTGAATTTATTTCATGATTATCTTCGAGTTTATTTATTGTTTATGTGATTATATTCTTTGCCTGCGTGGTTGTTTCTCTTGTATATTGTTGAGCTAGACAGGTACAGCTTATTGATGATGTAGAATCATTCGTTGGGCCTTCGTTGCGTGCTCGTATTTTTGTATTTTGGGAAGCGGGGCATGACAAATAATAATGATGATAATAATCCCATCGGATAGAAGGGGAGAGGAAAATGATTTGTTGATGACTCTAATCCAAAGTCGAGGTATGAACTGTTTGAGGCACAGCTTAATCAGGATTAGTTGATTGGTCTCGTGAAGTTTGAGAGGTGGAGAAAGAAAGTCAATGTTTAATGGAAGTTGGTTACGGTAAGGAGGATCCTGATGTGGAGTGTGAGATTGCTTCAGTGAGTTCTTGATAATTTGGTGGAGTCTTCAAATTTCTGCTCTGATGTTGAGGGTGGGATAGATAAGTGTGATCATGCTGGTTGCACCGAGGCTATGATTGGTGCAGTCTACTGATGTTGTGGAGGTGTCGTCCACGAAGGCAGTGGATGTCGGAGTGCATCATTGGCCTTGAGAGGTTATGTTTCATGTCGAGTGTTGGCAAAAATTCTTGGAATTGAGGATTTTAGCTGCAAAGAATTCAATACAGAAAATAAGGGCAGATGGTCTTTTACTGTTCATGACCTACACAAGTAGTTGTGGTGAGGTGCACTCTTTGCATGAGGTAAGGGGTGTTTTGGCCTCCAAAAGGGGATTGTTTGTTCTTGAGAGGTGGTGAAGGGTGTTATATTCTGTGAGTAGTAAGAGATGTTTTGTCTTGCACGGGAAAGTGGGAGGCTAGCAGAGGCAATGAGGAAAAGTATAGAGTGTATGGCAGGTTATCGTAGTTTAGGCTTGAGTGAAGCTTGTGTTCTTGCTTGACATTGAAGACTGAAGCAGTGTGAAAACATTGGAATTAGGAGTACTTTGACTTCAATTGGGAGATTATTTGATGTAGTTGTAAATCCAAGTGCTCATGGTGGGTCCAAGTTCAGTTAAGACTTTTTGGTTTATTTTAATTTTTTTCTACCGGAGACTTCAGTTTATTTTAGGAGTCTTCAAGAGAGTCAGTTAGGCTTTTTTGTGCTTCCTGTTTTGCGAGATTGTTGGTTGAATCTCTTGTGGTTCTAAGAGTTGTACTTGAATATCTGAATAATTGTTATTGATTGTCTGATGTAACATTGTGTTTGATATTTGTTTCATAGGATCTTTCATTTTGTTTTGCATCTCTTGTTCTAAAGGGTGTTGGCCTTGGTTAAATTCCCAACACCAGACCTCCCATCTAATTTTGTTTGTCTTTTAATAGATTTTTTAATGACATTGATTCAACATCTAATCTTGTTTGAGTTGGAGGGACCATTATTATTGATAAAACTTATTTTCTTTAGGAAAATTACAAAAAAAATGAAAGTAAGGCAGGGAAAGCAATGAACGACACACAAGTTGAAATAAGAAGGGATCAACGAGGCAAGCAGAAAATCAGAGATTGCTTGCACCGGAATCAAAATAATATGGGTACAAAAGAAAGATTCTATACCCAAAAAGAAATTAATAAATGTAAATGAATGGAAGGGACCAAACAACTGAGAACTGAAAGAACTGAACGTGGAGGATTCGAAGAGGAATCAAATCAGAGGAGTATCCAGATTATGTTGGTTATTCATTATCCATGTGATCAACGTGGTGTACATATTGTTGAGTCAGATCGGTTAAACTCAAAACTAATCAGGTTCCAATCCCAACTAGTTAGAGTCTAACTTGGCTCTGATACCACTAAAAATCTTGTCACGCCCCGCTACCCGGAATACGGGAACACAGACACGTAACTGAGGCCCAGCGAATGATATAAGTACGCCAACTCATATCATCCATAAGCTGTACCAGTCTTAACTCAACAATATAAGAAAAATGAATCACAACCACGCAGAAAAACATAATCACATAAACGATAATGAAATTCAATAACCAAATCTGGAATATAAGAACTTACCAAATAGCTCGATAGGCTCCAGCTCCAATCGTAGAGAACTGCTCACCAATGCCTTCTGAAAATTCTCCTTGTACACCTGTTACTTGTTCATCTAAAAAGTAAGAATAATTTGTCCTTAGAGCAAGTCGTGGACATGCAAGTGGAGAAACAGAGAAACAATAACAATAGTGGTATAGCAATGAATTCAAATAAACAATGAAGTCGATAGAATTGAACAGTGTAAAAGAGATAACAGTATAATATACATTAAATATGATTTACCATAATAACGATAAACATTACCAATAAGGGAAATAATAATGAGAACACTGTTCATTAAGATAACAATATGCAATGATGATGTGAGGAGAGCCTTAAGTCTATTATTCATTTTTAATCATAGCTAATGTACGTACTACTGTGTCCCATGTGTGCCGTACCACAGGTTCGATGCATATAATCAATTTCGTTTAGACTAATGTGGTAGATTCTATAGTTCATGTACTCGGGAACAATATTCAATAATGACCGATAACCGAATCAATCGAGATACTGAAGTCAGTAATCTGCAATTAACCGATGACCGATATAACCAATAACCAATAACCAATAACCAATAACCAATAACCAATATACCGATAGTTAGGGAAACACGGGCCCCTCTTCCGAGTACAGTCACCATGTCATCAACTACCCTAATCAATCCTTAACCCCGGCTTGCTTTACTTTCTTTATTCAATTTACAAACAATAATACGATTAATAAGGGACACTAAGAAAAGGTGACCAACCAACTCTAAGATAGGGGTGGCGAACGGGTCGACCGGGCCGGTCCGGGCCCAACCCGTGCGGGTTGGCACGCTTGGGTAGGCGGGCCGGGCCGGGTTGGGGTGTTATACGGGCCGGGCTGGGCCGGGTCAACTTCTTAATTGGGTGGCCCGCCCAACCCGTGAACCCTTTAGGGCTCAACCTGGGTTGGGCCGGGTCGACCCGCGGGTTGGCCCGTTTAATAAAATATATTTTTTATTTTTTATTTTTATTTTTTTTTGGTAGCTTAAATTGAACTAATAATAATAATAATTTTATAAATGATATATACAATATTACAATTATACAAACAACCATATTTTTGTTTGATGAATATTACATTTCTTAAAAAATATTAATACTAAGTAATACTACTTATAAGTATTTGTACTACAATTCTTCAAATATCCCCAAAATTTGGTTAATTATAATACTACGTATGTAATTCAGTAATAATACTAATAAGTAATACAATTCTTCAAATTCAATCAAATATCCCCAAATGATGTTTAATTATAATACTAAGTGAGTAATAATACTAATAAACAAAAAAAACCGTAATAATAATAATAATAAGATTGAAAGAGTGAAATTGACAACAAATTTTGAAATTTTATTCATATGAATTTAAGTGATACAATTTGAACAATTTATAACGAAATGAAGAATTCAATTCACAAATAAGTTTTATACAATAACATATTTCTTATGTACAATTTTAATTGACTACAATTTTTCTAATTTAACATAAGATGAAAAGTTATTGTTGTTGTTCTTGTTGTTGTTGTTGTTGTTGTTCTTCGGGCGAGTTGCTCCCACTTGTAGAACTTGATAGTGCTTTCCCTTGCGTCCTATCTTCAGCCTTTAGCCAGTCTTCTGTGCAAACGAGCATCTCCAACGACTCGGGCTTCAACCGATTTCTGTAATCAGATAGAACCCTGCCACTCGTAGAAAATGCACTCTCAGAGGCAACTGTAGAGACAGGAGGAGTTAGCAAATCTTTAGCCATAATAGACAGAATACTAAAAGTGTGTTCATGTTCTTTCCACCATTGTAAAATATCTAGTGGGGAAAGAGTAGGCTCAGTATCCTGTTGGTTATACCAATTTAATTCATTTGGTTGATTAGTCCTAGGTTTTTTAGATTGAATTTGTTCAAGTAGACTAAATGTTCTATCACCAATTCTACTTTTACCCTTACTTTTAGAACTACCAGAAGAAGAACTAACTACAGAAGTTGTACTACTAGAAGCAAAACGTCTATCATAATAATCATACAAGTTATTTAATGTAGATTCAAACTGAACTAAAAAAGTAGCGCAATCAATTGTTAATTCTACATTGTTATCTAAACATGCAAAAAACATTTCTATCAAATTCTTCGTACCTTCTAATTTGATACGAGGATCCATAACAGTAGCAACACAAATCAACATAGGAGGAGGAAAATAATATTTCAAAAATTTTTGAAATGCAGGTATTACAATATCACTAATATAGGGATCATTTAACATTTCGTTAAATATTTGCATCATGCTAACTAATTCAATAAAAATGCTACTAGAAGTAGATTCATATGTTTTTGAAAACTTTAAAGTTGCGGTTTTAAAAGGTTCTAAAAATTTCAACAAAGCTTCGGCGAAATACCAATCGGGCGGAGTCATTTCAAAATTGTGCATATTTTTTGCGATACAAAAATCATTTACAACTGCTTTATAATCGGTGACAACATTCAATAAATCAAAAGTAGAATTCCATCGGTGTTCTAAAAGGAACATTTCTAACCCTACACCAAGCTTTCCATTCTTGTAAAATGCTTGGACTTAATGCAATGAAATGTACACAATTTCTAATTTTAACTATATATGGATCAGCTATTTTTAATGCATCTTGAACACATAAATTTATAATATGACATGCACATCTAACATGAAAAATATTGTCAGATGGAGGGTTTAATACAGATTTTAAAGTAGTAATTGCTACATTGTTGTTAGATGCATTATCAAAACTAATAGCCATAATTTTATCGCGAATATGAAAAACATCACAAATTTCTATAATACGGTTTGCTATTTCAGCGCCACTATGGGGATACGGCAACGACGCAAGTGATATGATTCTTTTTTGAAGAATCCAATCATTGTCGATCCAATGACAGGTTATTCCCATCGTTGGAATATTGTTGACACCCGTCCAACAATCCGAAGTTAAACTAACCCTACAAGTTAAACTCTATAAAATTGCAATCAACGCGTCCTTCATTTCAACATACATTTTAAAACAATCCGATTTGCAAGTATTTCTCGGAATTCTTCTAAAATGAGGGTTTAAGGCCGTTTGATTAAAATTTTTCAAGTTCCTACTCTCGGGATAGGAAAATGGCAACTCTTCCTTAATGACTAATCGGGCCATTTCCCGACGAACGAGTTCAGGATCATAAGGGTGGCTATCTACTTGACCGGTCCTAGGGTTAATTTTTTGTTGGCCTTGTATTTGATCAAGAAGTTCTTTGTGATTATGTTGTATGTGTCTACTAATTGTACCGGTGCCGTCACCCCTCTTGAATTTGTATGTTTTGCTACATGTTTTACACACTTTCAAACCTACACCCGGAATATGTTCGTCCGGAATATACTCATAAAACTTGTGCCAATCGCTAGTTTCTCTTCTACTTTTCCTACTACTACGAGGTTGTGTGGTTTCGGGTTGTTGTTGTTGTTGTTCTTCTTCTAATTGAATGTCACCTACAACATCCATGTCGTGTGTACCCCATTGTTCCATAGTAGGATCAATGTAATCTTGGGCGGGCTCACTAATTGGGACAATTGGTGGCCTACGTGAAGAGGAGGAATCTTGTCCGCTACGACCGCTACCGCGTGATCTAGACATAATGTGGAATTTTTTTTGAGAATTTTAGGGGATATTTATAGGTGAATTTGAGGGAAAAAACAAAAAAAAAAAATAATAAAAAAAAAGCAACGTTCGCCCCAACGGTCGAACCCACGTGTGTCGACCCGTTCGACCCGCGGGTCGAACGGTCGGCCGGTCACGGGTTGAACGTTCGACCCGTACGGGTCGAGCGGGTTGACACACACGGGTCGACCCGCGGGTTAGCGGGTTTAATTCGTTTTTTTAACGGGTTCGTGGGCCGAGTTTCGCGAATTCGATTCGCGTATATTGCGACCCGGGTCGACCCAGTACTGTTCACCGGGTTCGACCCGAACCCGTGAAAGTCTTAAGCGGGCCGGGTTCGTGGGCCGGGTCGCGGGTGGGTCGGCGGTTGACTCGGCCCAGTTGCCACCCCTACTCTAAGATCATGCAATATACTATATGCAATTAAATACACTAAAAATAACATTATAAACACAATTGTACATTATAAAGCATAGAATTCCAATTCTAGACAGCAGTAGGTTGCTGTACTAAAATCAGTATTCCCGTTGCTACAGGACAACAACTGTGGATCCGTCAGGTGGTCTAGAAACTAGACTCCCACCCGGTTCCAACGCATACTTAAAATCTACATTCCGACAACGGTAGCTAGGTGAAATTCAATAATCTTTATGGGTTTTATATAGTTTCTGGCTGGGTGTAGATGTTGTCTAATTTTAATTATAAAGGCAGTAAATAAATATTATAAAAATCAGTAAAAATAATTTTTTAACACCCTAAACATGTTATCTACAAATCTGGAATTTATTTTGGCCATATATGATTAATAGTTCACTTAATTCATTAGCCTAACTTGTTATGTGTATGAATCTGCAATTACAGCGCAGCTGTAGCAAAAGGTTCATAACTGGGGCAGTATATGTCCGAATTCGAAAGTTCTGGTGTCTATCGACATCTAGACAGATAGGGCTACGATTTACTTTCAGGTAGTTTCTGATTTTAATGAAGGGATCTGGGTCGAAACAGCACATTAAGGTTCAGGTAGGCGTAAATACCAGAATAGCCAACATGTTCATTTTAAATAAAATGGTTAAAAATTAAGGGTAATAAATTGGAGTTTAACTAATAATAATCACAGCGAAACAATCTTATGTGAACATGGTATTAATGTAGGTGATGTCCAACATTATTATAATTACTATTCAACAATCTAGCAACAACAATCACATTAACAATCAACTAATTTTCTACAATCTACTATAGCTAATTGTCATTTAATGTCATGATATGAAATGTGTCTATAATTCCATATTTTTATAATCAATAACTATAACTATATGGTGTATGAATATCCCTATACATTAGAGGCAAAAAGATGGCACGATGTCGAGACTACCACTTGGATTCGCTCGTGTAAATCCGTGGCATCTCAACGATAGATACAATAACATTATACGATATTCAATAGGATCCACTTGCGGAATTCAATAATAATTATCGAATATGATACAAAAACATTCGATAGAAATGACTTGCCTTTAGGACGACGTTAGATCCGATATATTGAGAATAACGGGATCGAAATCCCGGCGACACGGCGACGAGCAAACGACCACGATAATCACGATCGGGCACGGATCTCGATGATGACCAAGTTGAAGATCAAGCGAATCCAATGGCCGAGATCGAACATACACAAACATATAAGAATTAGAATGGTACCAAAAGATTGATAATTGATGATTGAATACAAAAGTAGATCATAGGTTTACTCACCAAGCAAAGGACGAACGAGGCGGTCAAAGACTGAGATCAAGTTGATCAACCAATCAACGGCCGAGATCGAAGATCAAGATGATGATCAATGTAAATCCAACGGCCACGATCGAAGGATCAAAAGGCGATCACGATCGCAATGATCAAGATGTAGATCGGACGGTCGAGATCTGATCGGGTGGTGATAATGAAGATCTGATGACGATGATGAAGATCATGAAGATCCGATGGCCCACGATCAAGGAGATCAAGATCTGATCGAACGGACGGCCCACAATCACTCTGATCAAAACCCATATACAAAGTAAACTACTGTTCGATCCTGGATTGGTGATTGGCGGCGGTTAGTGCGGCTGGGGAGGCGCGGGGCTGTGGGCAGCACCGGCAGGGACCAGGGCGGCACGGTGACAGTGGGAGGACAGGCCGGGAGGGTGTGTTGTCGTCGCTCGCTGGACGTGGCTGCCGTCGATGCTGTTGTCGCGGGCGGGCTGACGAAGCACCGCGGTGTGGAGTTGGGCGACAGGGGAACGCTGCAGTCGTGGCGTCGAGTGGAGCAGCGCAGGGTGCGCTGCCGCTGGTCGGCTGCCTTGTCGACGGGGCGCAGTGCCTGGGAGAGGCGACGCTGCCGAGGGTGGACGGGAGGGAGAGCGACGCAAGGGGTCGGGGGCGGCGCGTCACAAGGTAGAGGACGTCTGGAAAGGGTTTTGAGAGAGAGAGCGTGATGAAGAAGATGAAGAGGTAGTGGGAGGCGGCTGTAGGTAATGCAGTAGTAACTTCTTAGGGTTAATAGGTTTAGTAGAGTAGGTTTTTTGTAGGGGATTTATATAGTGGGTATTTGGTTATTGGGTAAAGAATCCAATAAGAATAGGGTAGGTTTTAATTAAAGGACCCAACAAGATAATGGGTTTGGGTTTGGATTTTTATATGGTATTAGAATCTAACAGAAAAGACACAATAGAGTAGATAAAATAATAAATGACAATTAGGATTATACAACAAAATATATTTGTACCACAATATGGAAATTATTCGAAATGACTACAAATACAATTTACGATAGAAATATTTTTTTTTTAAAATTAAAAGTCAAGGGTAATAATATTAATAGTAAAATACCAATAATAATATTGATAACAAGAATAGACAATATGGTATTAGAATATACTATTTTTCGGAGAAATTATAATTTCTAGTTTGAAAGAATTTTGTTAGAAGGTCCAAGTCGAGTTTAAAATAATAACGAATTTATAAATAATTAAAATACGAAAAATATTCTGAAAATATGTATCTGGGAAAACAGGGCTTACAACACCAATTCTTTGGACTAGTAATAGTTTTTATACCTTTTGTGACCTGCTTGCGTTCTCATTTTCTATAACATTAAGTTAGGCCAGTGGATGTAAGAAGGAACAACACCTTCTAATTAGCAATAGCTACATTCCAATCTTGTCTAACTGAAATTGGAGATATATTGAGTTGGTTTATCTACTACACAGCTAGAGTTGGAAGCCTATTGATACAAAGGTCATCACAAGTTTTTCGAACCCATCCCATCTTTTTCCTTGTGTCACGTCTATCAAAATGATGAGGACATCACTTCTGTTTTGTTTTATTGAGATTTTAGCCATATATAGTAATTTTGCAATTTGCACAATTTATTTTCTGCATTGGAATATTTTGGAGAGTTATATTGAGATTTTGTTTTGAGCCTATATATAGGCCTTGAGAATAATGAGAAGGAATGCTATTATTGATTAAAAAATTTACCCTGTGTTGAGTAATTACTCTGCATTATTTTCTTGTGTGCGATACCATAAGAAATTATTAGGGTTTGTGAGAAATTCTAAGAAAGTATTATGGTTTGTGAGAAGCTTAGTTTATACCCCATCCCCTTCCAAATACATCCCCTACACCAGCACCCTCTCTCCCTCTCCCTTTTCAGCCAAAACCCATCTGCCCCCTTTTTTCTTGAAACCCATCAGCTTACTCCCTTCACACCCGCAGGTTAAGTAGCGCCTCCACCGACGCCACCGCAGCCTCGCCGAACACCCCGACCCCCACCTTGCCGTCATCCCTTACCACCCGATCCCTCACATCCGCCTCATCCCCAAATCCACTACAATTCCCCTCAAATCCTAAGTCCTAATTCTCAAATACTATCACATCCGAAACCCTAATCCCCCAAATCTACTTCAAATCCAAACCCTAATCCGCAAATCCAATTATAATCCTCAAACCTAATTCTCAAATCTCTAATTCAAATCCTAACCCTAATCTTCATATCAAGGGAATGCACTACCGAGGAGTACAATGCTATTGACTGCGGCGATTGGCATCTTCTTCCTCTTCATCCATGGTGACTTGTTCATTGAACCCCGATAACTTCTTTCAATTTCTCAAATTTGAGCAAACACACGTCCCCATGACTCCTTGTTTTCCACCGTTGGTGAATGCGTCTTTGCAACATCATCACGAATCCCGAATAGCCTTTCTTGTCCCTTCCAAACCACCTAATCGGGAATCCTAGATTTCAGCAAGCCTCTTTTCGACCTGACATGGACAACTCTGGTATTTCCACTACCCTCGCTGCCATTCAACCAACTCTTGCCAATATCAATCAGAGGCTTGGGAAAGTGGAATTGAATCAAAATGTTGTCCTCGAGCTTCATCGTCAGATCCCTCAAGGGAATGATCGTGACGACCAACGTCAAGATCGTGACCCAGACGAATAATACAAGAAGAACGTTAAGGCTGATGTTCCCCACTTTGAAGGTCGTATGGAACCCCATGCTTATCTCAATTGGATCTATGCCATGGACCACTACTTTGTGTAGTTTGACATGAGCGAAGCCCTGAAGGTTAAATTTTCTACGATAAAATTGACTGGTAAACCTCAACAATATTGGAGCAATCTTGAACACGCTCGCAGGGGCTGAGGCCTGGGAGGCCATGAAAGATAAGCTCATCGAGAGATATGTATCATTGTCGTTCCACATATATTACTAGATTCGTGGAACCAACTCTATCAAGGAAGCAAATTCACCCAAGAATATGTGGATAAGTTCAATGACTTCCTCATTCGGTGCAATGCCTGAGGTAAAGAGAGCGAAGAATGAACCATCTCTAGGTTCAGTGCTGAACTACGAGCCGATCTTAGAAATGAGTTAATTTATAAAAATGTGGACTCCTTGGCAGCGGCTTATGCCTTTATCCTCGATATGGATTCTCTTAAAACAAATTCTTCCTACAGGTCCAGCGATTCGAGAGACAATTTCTCTAGAATGTCCTCCACTTGTCCCTTTAGACCTGAACCACCTTCTTCCCAGTATCCCAATGAGTCTTACCCAAGTCAGCCTATTTCAAATTCTTATCCACCTAGAAATGACAACACAGGTAAGAATATTGAAAGTGACTACTCCAAGATTGATCATTTCACTAAATTCTATAAATGCAAGGAATACGGCCATGTTGCTGGACTAGCTATCTCAACCCCAGTAGGATCAACATTGTAGAAGTTACCGCTGTCATTGCTGATGAGCCCGACAATGAGTTTACCTATGAATCTCATGTAAGTGATGACCTTGGTGAAGAAGAGGATTCCCAGTCTCTCAACTGTATTCGGTCGATCCAATCACCTCCATTGAATGTACCTGAGTCACCCATTCCTTACTAAGTCACTTGGCAGCCCATAGATTTTATCCCTGTGTTAGAATATCATAGAGTCTCAGAGTCTGTATCCACATTTACATCCCGCATTTATGATTTGCATAGAAAAATTTCCAAGGAAATTAATGAGATTAATTTTAACTATAAATTAATAGCAGATATTAGAAGTAAATTTAAAATTTTTGATGTTGGTGACGAAGTAATGGTTCGGATTCATCCGGAACGGTTTTCTGCTGGATTCGTTAAGCAATTGAATGCACATGCTGCAGGCCCATTTAAAATTCTTTATAAAATCAATAAAATTGCTTATGTCGTTTACTTTCCTGAAGGTTTTGGAATAAGGACTTTCAATATTGAGGATCTAGTACCCTATAAAGGCCCAAAATTTAATCCTAGAAGTCTTCTTATAGATGAGCCTACCCTACAACCTTTTTGGTAAGATTTTCACATTTCTCCTTCACCCTGATACTACTTACCCACCAATAGAAAATTTGGATAATATTTTAGATGATCAAATAATCTCTACTAAAGATGGTGGTATTCATAGGTATTTGGTGAGATGGAAGAATAAGCCGAAGTCGGAGGATACTTGGATTGATCATGAAGAGCTCCAGTGCCTGGATCCAGATCTTTTGGAGTACTATGACATGATCATTGGTTTTGACTCGACTAGGTCGAGCTCTCTCCCACCCAGAGAGAATGACGAGGACATCAATTCTGTTTTGTTTTATTTTGAGATTTTAGCCATATGTAGTAGTTTTGCAATTTGCATTCTTTATTTTCTGCATTGGAATATTTTGAAGATTTATATTGAGATTTTGTTTTGAGCCTATATATAGGCCTTGAGAATAATGAGAAAGAATGCTATTATTGATTAAAAAAATTACTGTGTATTGAGTTATTGCTCTGCATTCTTTTATTGTGTGTGATACCATAAGAAATTATTAGGGTTTGTGAGAAATCCTAAAAAAGTATTAGGGTTTGTGAGAAGCTTGAGTACCCCATCCCCTTCCAAATACAACCCCTACACCAGCACCCTCTCTCCCTCTCCTTTTTCAGCCGAAACCCATCCACCCCCTTTCTTCTTGAAACCCATCAGCCTACTCCATTCACACCCGCAGATCAAGTCACGCCTCCAACGCCACTGCAGCCCCGTCGAACACCCCGACCCCCACCTTTCCGTCATCCCTCACCACCCGATCCCTCACATCTGCTTCATCCCCAAATCCACTAGAAATCCCCTCAAATCCCAAGTCCTAATTCTCAAATTTAATCACATCTCCAATTCAAATCCTAACCATAATCTTCATATCAAGGGAATGAACTGCGGAGGAGTACAATGCTATTGATTGCGACAATTGACATTTTCTTCCTCTTCATCCGTGGCGACTTGTTCATTGAATCCCGGTAACTTCTTTCCACTTCTCAAATATTTGTGATTCTGCTTTATCATCTCTAGATTATTATCTGAATTATCTGTCGTCTACAAATATTGAGTGTGTTTTACTTCTTAATTTAGAGTACGAATCGTTATTGCATATCTTACATGCTAAGAACGATTAAGTATAATTGTTGATTGGTAGACGTGAATCTTTAATTGGGCTTATTAAACTTATTTCAATTCTTGAAAATCCATCAAACCAATTGGTAGTTTTAATTTCTAACTTAATCGGCATTACATGTTGGTAAACTTTAATCTTTTAATATTCTTAGAAATTCTCTACCTAGGGTTAAGTAGATTTGTCTTCTCAGTAATACTTTTGCCAAATTGAGGGTGTTTAATAGCAAATTTCTTCATATTAAGAGATCAATAAAAATTTGATTGATATTAGTATATATAAGATTTGGAAGGTTTCTGTGTTGCATTGTTAATCAGCTTATATATGTTCTGTGTGTGTGTTGGGCGAGGGGCTTCGCTATGTTATACCTATTCGGTGTGATATATTTCAATTTGATATATTGCTGATTTGCTCATTTTCTGTATTTTGATTTGGGATGTGAAAACATGAGTATGGTGGTCAAATAACAATTGAATGCAAAGTCTTCAGATACGCCTTTTTCGTTCAGATGTCAAGGATGATGTAATAATTTGGATTGGTAAATCACTTCATATGCCTTATTTAGTTCAGAAGTCATAAAATGACCCTCTTAGCATTCCTAGTCCCTGAAGGTTTCCCAAATTGACAAAATAATTTGGATGGTAAGTTGGAACTTGGAAGCTAAAATCCAAGTATACCCACAGTATTATGGAAGTTTTCAACACTAGTAAATGTTTTTACTCAGTATTAAAAGAACAGAAATGAAAAACGAAACATAACCTCCTTTAAATTGTTAAAATCCTTATCTCAATCTAAGCATCAGAATCCAAGATTTACCACCATTGTACTAGGTGGATAACATGTAGCAAAATTCATATTGTTTGAAATTATTTAATCTTAGCTGTAGTTAATATTAGTTAAGGGTTTATTGGTAGGATTATTCTATTGAACAAAGGGACTCTAAAGATAACTGGAGGCATGTTTACTAGTCTGTTTGTTTATTTGTTTCTATTTTCTTTTTTTGTTCTCATTTCTGATTTCTTATTCTTGCGTATGTGTGCTTTCTTCATATGCATAGTTTCTCTAAACTGATTTATTTAATTTTTTTGGAAGTATTTACAAGTGTATTTGAAACAGGTTGTTGTACTAGCTGTGCTGTTCGTGTGAAATCTGGCCATATTAGACAACCGGAAGCTCTTGGTATATCTGCAGAACTGAAAACAAAGGTTGCTTTGATTTACTTTTTTGTTCGTAGTTTCTATATCAACTGAATGGGTCACGTTACTTTGAACCTTAATGGCATTCCTTGAAAAAGGGCAACCCTATATTTGATATTCTTTGTTTTTTTCTTTTTTGTTTTTCTGTTTTATTTTCTTAAATTCGAGTGAATCAGAAATTGTAAACGCAAATTCTTACTGAGTTTTTTTTTTCCTTTCTTTTCTTCCTGAGACGTACAAATTACAGATAGTATATAGAGGAACTGCAAAATGCAAATAACTTTGAGTGTATCCTTTCAGGGTTATGCACTACTCTGTGTTGGCTTCCCATCTTCTGATATTGAAGTTGAAACTCAAGATGAGGATGAGGTATAACTATCCAACAAAAGAAATCTCAAACCGTAAATTATCACATTGTATGAGTGTATCAATCAAAGAAACTGCTATATATTTTAATTGTTAGTTTACCCGTATTCCTACTCAGCTTCCTCCTATATTCTTCTCTCTTTGCAGGTTTACTGGCTCCAATTTGGAAGGAATTTTGCCAGAGGACCTATAGTAAGTTTCATTTCATCCATTTTCAGAACAGATACTTGAAAACATTTCATCTTATATAGATCGTCAGTAAACCCTGTGAAATTGTATTTAATGAAGGATCATGAACTTTGCTTCCATTCTCCTATTACCTTACCAATTTCCCACCTAAATCTGTAGGAAAGGGATGATTATGCATTGGAGCTGGCCCTGGCAGATGAATAACACAAGACCAATTAGTTTTAAAGTACCGTTTTGGCCTTCAAATTAGTTATATCTGTTGTGGTCTGTGCTAGCTGAACCTCATATCATAATCAAATGGAATGTAGATTGTCAGGTTACGCCCCTCTTCTGTTCAAAAGATAATTGAATATAGAAATTTTTCTCTATTAAGATTTTGTTAGCTACATTATATTATTTTAGAAATTTTACTGTTTCCATGTTAGAGTTGCATCATATTTGTTTATGCGTTAAGTCTTTGGGTTAGAGTGAAATATCTAACACAAATTTCAAAAAATTTGGGAATTATCTATATTTATGTGTTTCTATATGCATTTCTACTTGTATGTTTGTGAATGTGAATTAATATGTTTTCTATCACATCCTCGTTTAATTTACGTATAAGTTGTAACACCCCGAGTCTGGCTCAGCTGTGCACGCGGCTACACGTGCATGCAATACGCGAACAAATAAAATCGTAACAACTGCTCACAACAGGCGTGTTTCACAAAAGGGGCTATAGCCATTAGGTACCTTTTGATCATTAACAACCTAATATATTCTCTCTCTCTCTCTCCTCAATTTTCGATGTGGGACTAACCCAACTCGTGTCTAACCGTACACAACGCACCACTTTCATTTCTCATTTAATACCCATTTTTCTAAGCCCCATAGACCACTTCTATAGGCTCCTTCATTAATCCAATTAATCCATAACCTATAGAATTTTCTATAGGCCAACCAACCACTTCTCAATATATATATATATATATATATATATATATATATATATATATATATATATATATATATATACACTCTTAAGTACGGGGTGTTACATATCCCCCTTAAGAACTCGGCGTCCTCACTGAGCTCGGAATTTGTAACGCCTCGAGTCCATCTCAGTTGCACACGTGGCTACACGTGCGTGCAATACGCGAATAAATAAAAGGGCAAAAGCCAAAATACCCCCCCAACGTTTGGCTTAAGTACAATATGCCCATATAACGTTTGAAAAAATACACTAAACCCATTATTCCGTTAACTTAACTTATTCTGTTAAATTAGAATTATTGAATTACCTTTCCACCCTTACCCTTTCATATCTCAATCTCTTCTTTCTTCCTTTCTTCGTTCCTTTTTCCTTATTTCATTTTTCTCTATTAACAACGATTTATTCAGCAACGATTTCTTTGAAACAAAGTACATGAAGAGAGTTCTATGAAACCATTGCACACTAGAAAACCAAGATCTTAACTTTAGTCCTTAAAATTCAAATATTAACAGAGAAAACATCTGCAGTAAATTTAATTTAATAAAAAGAAGAGCACTTGTTTGATCGAGTAAAACTTCTTACAAATTTCAAACTAATCACAACAAATTTGGCAAATATAAAATATAAAATTAAATAATTTAACATATCCCATCCCAAATTCATAATTGGATTGATATAATTGTCTGACTATTTAATGACATTATATTCATCAAAATTGATATCATAATGTGAAATTTGCAAGAAGGTCCACACCTGATCAGAAACTTTTTTAAAATCAAATTCAAGTCACGACCAACATTTATACTGTTGATATTCAAATTGTAAAGAACAATCTGAACGTAACAACCCTTTCCCTCGTCTCAAAATTATAATTGTTATAAAACGAAGCCTCTAAGATTACCAAGAACTTTTGATAAATGAAGAAGTTCCATGTGATCTGACTTGCTAATTCTTAAACTGCCACAGGCAATTTCATAAACATTCGTGGATCATTACATGACCAATGAAACAATTTGCATGGTTCATCTGTTCCTTGTACAAGCAGATATTCATGTGAAAATTAACTTGTTTAATCTTGTTCATTCAATAATACGTGTACACTACTGTAGCATCCCACTCTTCTAAAACGTTCGTGGACCGAAGAAATCGTTGCCGAATAAATCGTTGTTAATAGAGAAAAATGAAATAAGAAAAAAGGAATGAAGAAAGGAAGAAAGAAGAGATTGAGATATGAAAAGGTAAGGGTAGAAAGGTAATTCAATAATTCTAACTTAACGGAATAAGTTAATGTAACGCCCCGAATCCCAAATCACTGAATTCGAGATGTTCTTCAGGATCTTTTCGCTTTTCTCGAGTACAATTTTACAAGGAATTTTAAAACTTTTCTTTTACATCAGAGTTTACAACACATTACATTGAATTTACACAGCGGAAGCAAAATATACAATATTTTGATAAATGAACAACAACATGATAAACTCTTTATGCATCCATTCCTCTTTACATGTAATTGATCCTGCATACAACACTGTGGGTACGTCAGTTTATTCAACCGACGATAATTATACATGGCCATCCTCTCTATGCCAGAAACAGTATAATGAATCTCATTTCTTACAAATCACAAACTTGTTCAACATAAGCATGCAAATAAGAGGGAACTTTTAATGATGTCGTGTCGTGATTGTGCACTTAATCCTTAATGCAATTTAATTTAATGACACTAATGCACACTTGTTCGAATTCTATGCATCCCATACTACATAGGTTCGAGGGCAAGCCTCTTAATCGTTCTTCATTTTCTGTAGGGTTCAATCTCCCGCCATGACTTACTCTACTTCTGTAATTCCAATGAGTATCTTAGATGATTCTATGAGTACAAGCATGTATCCTGGCCCCTGGAGTAGAATTTCGCGCCATGTCTTGACTCGTCAAGCATGCATTCTGCGACAATTCAGCCTCCTCTCTGAACACACTCCTCTTGCAGTCACCAAAACATCCCACAAGCGTGACTAGAGTCCGATCATTACTGAGTTGTGCCCGCGCCATGTCTTGACGCATCAAGCATGCATTCTGCGGCTCACACACCCGCACCGTGCCCTAGCTCTCATACTCATATTTTTCTCTCACCTTCATCACCTCCACACTATGTATTAAAGTTACATTAGAATCATGAATAAAAATCAAGCTTTAGAGTTAGCCTCTCCATCAACCGGACTTATCATTTCATTTCACTTGACCAACCTGGTCTAATTCTCAATATCATTTCATTCACTGCCGGGGAGACTTAGCTACTCTTTGTTCAATTTCAAATTCACAACATCCAATGGAGCATCATCAGCTCATAATTCATTTTAGAGTCTCACCGACTTTCTCATCATGATTAGCCTTTCATAATTATTCATTTAGTTCTCAGTTCTCATCTATGATTCCTTTCACATAATTCATACAGCCATAACCAGAATCCATCGATAAAAGCATAAAGTTCATCATTACCAACAGTAAATAGCATGAATCAAATTATCAAAAGTCCACTCTGTACAGTCGACTTGGAAAGGTACCAGTCGACTTATACAGTCACATACAAATTCCTCATAAAAGTTCGGGATAGTCGACTGTTGCACTCAACCAGTCGCCTGACCCGCAACCGTTCATATTCACAATATTATCCACATAACAGTCGACTGTTCAATAATCAGTCGTCTGTCCTGGAGATTTCAAACAGCATAATTTCTAAGTCCAGATCAGTCGACTTGCTACACGCATTCGGTCGACTGGGCAGATCCATTTTCGATTAGGGAATTTATTTACAGTTCTTACGCGTATTTGCATCATGATATTAATTAACCATATACATCAATTCATATTCCGTAGCATTCACAGCATAATCTTTCCAGTTATTAACATGCTCTTTAGGGAAAACTACTCTAAACATGCATTCACATATGCTCATATTTTCTTACGACAATAAAGATGTAAGTCCCAAGTCATCAAACTGGGTCCACATGATGAAATATCTCAATTCATGAAACTACCCAATAATCACAATCAGATTGAAGCACCAGTCGACTTAGCACAACATCAGTCGGCTGCTTCGACAACTCTAATTTATTAATCACCATTAGTTCTTTTCGTTCATTCACTTTCCCTCCATCATATGTGTCATAGGGAAATTATATAATAGTAATCACACCATCATGTTCATTTACACACATGTTTATCATCACAATCATGCAAAATAATGTCTCGTACCAGTCGACTGGCTCACATGGCAGTCGACTGCATCGACAGACTAGTTTTCATAATAACAGCATGTCAAGCCATTTCTATTGCGTTTAATTCAATTTCGTAGCATGGTATCAATCATAATAATTATAGTAACATTCCTAAAATAGAAGTCCTGAGAAACACCCACCTTATATGAAGAAAAATAACGAAATCCTGCAAAGTCCTTCAATATCACGCTGCACTTCTTGTTCCTTTGTTCCACGCCGAGCTCCTCACCAATGCTGCTTGCCTCCACAGAAAAGCTCTCACACAACTCACAGATACTCTCTTGAAATCTTAGGAAATTTTAGTGTAAAAAGATAGGGATTAGAAGGGGGTATTTATACTAGGTTATAGGCGAAATGGAGGGCTGAGATTCGTTGGGGAGTTGGAGCTCAAAGGACAAGATGCAATCGGGAGTTTGAGAAACTACCCACACTCTCACATAACCGCCCATGATCCTAGCCACTTCTCCACAAATCCGGCCAAGATTGTGCCTTGTGCACGTGTACATGGAGTGCACGTGTACACACAAAATCCCACTATAAAAAGTACATCAAAATACCCGGAAAAATAAGAGGGAAATTGCTGCACATACAAGTGTAGGAAAAGATTAAGTTTATGGGTTTAAATACATTTGGGCCAAAATATGTATTTTTTTACATAAGAAAATAAACAAGTCACATTTGGGTTTTGAGAAGAATGTTTTATAGGAAATACTACACTTTATTTATCACGGAGAAAAGTAATAATAATATGCTATCATAAGAAAAATAAATACCCTTTCATATATATTAAGAAAATAAATCGGGGGTATTACATCACTCCCTCCTTAGAATAGTTCCGTCCTCGGAACTACAACCAAGAGCGAGAAGAAGAAAACACAACAACAAGAGATACAAAAATATAAAGATACAAAATACAAAATACAACCAACAAGACAATCAAGCAAAAAGCTCAGGATAGTCCTTCAACATCTTCTCCTCAGATTCCCAAGTAGCCTCTTCAACCAAGTGGTTTCTCCAGACTACCTTGACCATCGGTATCGTCTTATTCCTCAAGACTTTCTCCCTACGGTCAACGATCTCAACAGGAGTCTCGATGTAATTCAGGTCTAACTGCAAACCTTCCGGCACTTCAGGCAAATGATGACTCGGGTCTGGAATATAACCTCTCAACATAGACACATGGAAGACATTGTGCACCTGAGACAACTCTTCCGGTAATTCAAGCCGGTAAGCAGTTTTCCCGATCCTTTTCAATATCTTATATGGGCCTATAAATCTCGGGGCTAACTTCCCGCCTTTGCCAAACCGAACCACACCTTTACTGGGTGATACCTTCAGAAAGACGAAGTCACCAACCTCAAACTCAAGGTCTCTTCTCCGGTTGTCTGCATAGCTTTTCTGCCTGCTCTGAGCTTCTACCAACCTTTTCCTGATCAGATCAATCTTCTCAGAAGTCAGCTGCACAAGCTCAGGACCAAACAACTGACGCTCCCCCACCTCATACCAACACACAGGAGTCCTGCACTTCCTGCCATACAAAGCTTCATACGGCGCCATCCCGATGCTAGCCTGAAAATTGTTGTTGTAGGCAAACTCTACCAAAGGTAAATGCCTTTCCCAACTGCCTCCGAAGTCTAGTATACAACACCGAAGCATATCCTCAAGAATACGGTTGACTCTCTCGGTCTGCCCGTCGGTCTGTGGATGAAAAGCAGTGCTGAAATCTGTCTTGGTACCCAAAGCTGCCTGAAGACTCCTCCAGAAATGCGAAGTAAACCGCGCATCTCGATCAGACACAATAGTCGAAGGAACGCCATGAAGTCGGACAATCTCACCAACATACAACTCAGCCAACTTGTCCATCGAAGCCGTGAGTTTCATCGCCAAAAAGTGAGCGGACTTGGTAAGTCGATCGACTATAACCCAAATAGCATCATTGCCTTTAGAACTCTTAGGCAATCCCGTGATGAAATCCATACTGATGTTATCCCACTTCCATTCCGGAATAGGTAACGGCTGTAATAGACCTCCGGGTCTCTGATTTTCGGCTTTGACTTGCTGACAAACCTCACACCTCGCAACAAATTCAGCCACATCCCGCTTCAAACCTGACCACCAGAAATGCTGTTTGATGTCCTTGTACATCTTAGTACTCCCAGGATGTACTGACAAAAGAGTAGCATGCGCCTCCTGAAGAATACTCTCCTTCAGGTCTGCCTGATCTGGAACACACAGCCTATCTCCGAACCACAGCACTCCATCCCTGGTCTGAAATCCGGGCAACCTGCCAGCACCAACCTGCTCCTTCATCTCCAAAATATCAGCATCAACTTCCTGACTTGCAATGATCCTTGCATTCAAAGTAGGCTGAAGCTTCAACTGAGATAAAGATGCTCCCAATCCTTGCAAGACAACCTCAATACCTGCTCGATCCAACTCCTCAATCAGATGCCTCTGAGTCGTAATCAAGCTGGCCAAACTGCTCTTGCGACTAAGTGCATCAGCAACAACATTAGCCTTTCCAGGATGATACTTGATCTCAGGTCGCATATCCTCGAGCACTTCCAGCCATCTCCGCTGTCTCAGATTGAGATCCTTCTGCTGGTAGATATACTTCAAGCTCTTATGATCCGTGTACATGTTCAACTTCTCACCATACACGTAGTGCCTCCATTGCTTCAAAGCAAAGATAATCGCAGCCAGCTCTAGATCATGAGTTGGATAATTCTTCTCATGCGGTCGTAGTTGCCTAGACCCATAAGCGATTACTTTACCCTCTTGCATTAAGACACAACCAAGCCCCCGATGTGAAGCATCGCTATAGACATCATACTCAACTCCTGCTCTAGGCAAAGCCAAAATAGGTGCAGTAGTCAGTCTATCCTTCAACTCCTGAAAACTCGCCTCACATTGCTCGGTCCACTTGAAGCTCACATTCTTCTTAGTCAACTCGGTAAGCGGCACAGCTATCTGAGCATAACCTTGAATGAATCTCCTGTAGTATCCAGTCATCCCAAGGAAACTTCTGACTTCCTTCACTGTAGTAGGCCTAGCCCAATCTCTCACTGCCTCTATCTTCTGAGGGTCAGTTGCCACTCCCTCCTTAGAAAGGATGTGACCTAGGAATGCCACTTTAGATTTCCAGAAATCACACTTGGATAACTTGGCATACAACCTCTGCTCTTCCAATTTCTGCAAAACTGCTGCCAAATGCTCGGTGTGCTCCGCCTCAGACTTGGAGTACACGAGAATATCGTCGATAAACACCACGACGAAAGAATCAATAAACGGCCTCAGAACTCTGTTCATCAAGTCCATGAAGATTGCGGGTGCATTCGTCACTCCGAATGGCATAACTAAGAATTCGTAATGCCCATGCCGAGTTCTAAATGCAGTTTTGTGCACATCTTCAGCTTTCACTCGCACTTGGTGATATCCTGATCGAAGATCTATTTTGGAGAAAACAGCTGCTCCTTGTAGACGATCGAACAAGTCATCAATTCGAGGAATCAGATACTTATTCTGAACAGTGACCTTATTCAGCTCCCGGTAATCGATACACATCCTCATCGATCCATCCTTCTTCTTTACCAAAAGCACTGGTGCTCCCCAAGGTGACGCACTAGGTTGAATAAAGCCTTTTCCCAACAGTTCCTCAATCTGCCGTTTCACTTCATCCTGTTCCACTGGAGCCATCCTATACGGTGCCTTAGAAATGGGTGCACTTCCCGGTTGAACAGTGATGCTGAACTCTACATCACGGTGCGGAGGTAACCCAGGAAAATCTTCCAAGAACACAGTCGGATAGTCCCGAACCACAGGAATCCCTTGCAATTCCACAGGAGTCTCTTCCTTGCGGATAGTTGCCACCAACTTAGAACACTTCAGCTTCCCTTGGAAAGTGACTTCAGGTCCACCTGGAGCCTTCACTGTTACGGTCTTGGTCTTACACTCGATGCTTGCACTGTACACCGACATCCAATCAATGCCAATGATAACATCGACTCCTAAGATAGTCAGCTCGATCAGATCAATGCCAAAGATTCGATCCCCAATCATTATCTCGCAATCAGCATAGTACCGATCAGTGGTCAAAGCTTTCCCTGATGGCGTAGCTACTGCTAAGATCTTGCCTGGAAAAATCTTCGGTTCAACTCCCAATACTTTAGCAAACTTTGGAGACACAAAAGTATGAGAGGATCCAGTATCAAACAACACCACAGCTCCCTTTCTATTAATATAGAGTTCTCCTGTTACATAACATACATCATTACATAACAGTTTCACACTATGAACGGGAAGAAGAAATGAAAAAGAAACCACACTAAACATCAGCCCTCGTACCAGAGATGACCTGATCCGCCTCCTCAGCATCAGCTTCTGTCAAAGCAAATACTCGCCCTGACTGGTACGGCCTCTTCCCAGCCTGCTGTATTGGCACATTGTGATTGCCAGCCCGTGGTTTGAGACATCGAGATTGGTAATGTCCCACTTCACCACAGTTAAAGCAAGTGACTGCAGAAGGTCTCCCTGCATCGTTCCCAGGTCTTCCAGCTACACTGACAGCATTCGCCCCTGTCGGTTTGAACTTCTGTGCAGATGGTTGCCCCTTGAAACTCCCCGATGGCGCGGGCCTCTTCCCGGATTGCCAGTTGCTCTTCTGGTGCTGAGCAACATGGAACTGCTCCATATCCGCCTCCGTTGCCGCCGCCCTCTTCACCAGCTTATCGAATCTCCTGATACCAAGAGGTATCATGCGAGACCTCAAGCTCGGCCTCAGACCATGCTCGAACTTGCGAGCCTTCTTCGCCTCATCCATCACCAGTTCCGGAGCGTATCTGGAGAGCTGAGTAAACTTAGTCTCATACTCCCTTACTGACATGCTGCCTTGCTGAAGTGACAGAAACTCCATGGCCTTTTTCTCCTGGACGTCGGAGGGGAAATAATGGCTGCGGAATTCTTCCAGAAATTCCTCCCAGCCAAGCAACAAGCCGCCCATAGTCCTCTTCATCGACTGCCACCAAACAGCCGCATCCTTCTCCAACTGCAAAGTCGCCAACTTGACCTTGCTGCCCTCCGGTGTCTCCAACACCTCGAAGATTGTCTCCACTTGCCGAATCCAGTTATCGGCCGCATCCGGGTCTGACTTTCCCTCGAACACTGGTGGTTTCATTCTCTTGAACGATTCCACTAGCTTAATTGCTTCGGGTACTGGATTCACCGGCCCCCTTCCTTGGTTTGCAGCCACTGCATTCAGCGTCTGGTAAACCCTTGCAAACTCGGCCTCCAGATCCAGACCTTCACCATTCCTGGCTCCCCTTCTTGTTATATTCTGATGCAAAAGATCCATTAAATTCGAAGTATAAAACAAGAAGTTAAACCAACTTTCATTTCATTGAATTTCAAAGTTTATACATTCGAATTAAAACATTTCTTAACATCAGAATAGAAGAAAATAGAAACTAGGACAATCTAATCTCTACGGGTCCTCTTCGCTGCTCGAAGTTCATCCCGCAGTTCATCCACCTCATCCTTCAGCACATCAGTCAGGTTCTTTTTCTTCTCAAGTTCCCAAATCAGATGGCTAAGAACAGAATAGTCAGCATTCCGCTTCTCCATCTGAACCTCCAAAACTCCAACTCTATACTTCAAGGTATCCACTTGCCTCTGCAGAGAAGCCACAGCGCTACCCAGAGCTGGTCCCTTTTCTTCATCGGAAGAAGAAGAATCATCAGGTGAGTTCGGCGGTGGGGTGATCTCTCGAGATTCAGGGTACTCCTCATCATCAGAATCAGCTTGCCCAGGGTGATACTCGTCCTCAGAATCAGCCTGTCCAGGATGGTACTCTTCCTCAATAATGTGCCAGTCGTCGCCTCCAGCAGGGTCGAAGTGATCAGCCATCTTAGAATAGAGAGGAAGAAGCATAAATCATAGAGCAACACAAATGTAAGTCACTTACATTTAAATCTCTAAACTCAAACACACACTCTAATGTCCACATCTAGGGTGTCGTTCCTTATAAATTTGTACGAGTGTGAAAGCATAGAAAAGCGTGGCTCTGATACCACTCTGTAACGCCCCGAATCCCAAATCACTGAATTCGAGATGTTCTTCAGGATCTTTTCGCTTTTCTCGAGTACAATTTTACAAGGAATTTTAAAACTTTTCTTTTACATCAGAGTTTACAACACATTACATTGAATTTACACAGCGGAAGCAAAATATACAATATTTTGATAAATGAACAACAACATGATAAACTCTTTATGCATCCATTCCTCTTTACATGTAATTGATCATGCATACAATACTGTGGGCACGTCAGTTTATTCAACCGACGATAATTATACATGGCCATCCTCTCTATGCCAGAAACAGTATAATGAATCTCATTTCTTACAAATCACAAACTTGTTCAACATAAGCATACAAATAAGAGGGAACTTTTAATGATGTCGTGTCGTGATTGTGCACTTAATCCTTAATGCAATTTAATTTAATGACACTAATGCACACTTGTTCGAATTCTATGCATCCCATACTACATAGGTTCGAGGGCAAGCCTCTTAATCGTTCTTCATTTTCTGTAGGGTTCAATCCCCCGCCATGACTTACTCTACTTCTGTAATTCCAATGAGTATCTTAGATGATTCTATGAGTACAAGCATGTATCCTGGCCCCTGGAGTAGAATTTCGCGCTATGTCTTGACTCGTCAAGCATGCATTCTGCTACAATTCAGCCTCCTCTCTGAACACACTCCTCTTGCAGTCACCAAAACATCCCACAAGCGTGACTAGAGTCCGATCATTACTGAGTTGTGCCCGCGCCATGTCTTGACGCATCAAGCATGCATTCTGCGGCTCACACACCCGCACCGTGCCCTAGCTCTCATACTCATGTTTTTCTCTCACCTTCATCATCTCCACACTATGTATTAAAGTTACATTAGAATCATGAATAAAAATCAAGCTTTAGAGTTAGCCTCTCCATCAACCGGACTTATCATTTCATTTCACTTGACCAACCTGGTCTAATTCTCAATATCATTTCATTCACTGCCGGGGAGACTTAGCTACTCTTTGTTCAATTTCAAATTCACAACATCCAATGGAGCATCATCAGCTCATAATTCATTTTAGAGTCTCACCGACTTTCTCATCATGATTAGCCTTTCATAATTATTCATTTAGTTCTCAGTTCTCATCTATGATTCCTTTCACATAATTCATACAGCCATAACCAGAATCCATCGATAAAAGCATAAAGTTCATCATTACCAACAGTAAATAGCATGAATCAAATTATCAAAAGTCCACTCTGTACAGTCGACTTGGAAAGGTACCAGTCGACTTATACAGTCACATACAAATTCCTCATAAAAGTTCGGGATAGTCGACTGTTGCACTCAACCAGTCGCCTGACCCGCAACCGTTCATATTCACAATATTATCCACATAACAGTCGACTGTTCAATAATCAGTCGTCTGTCCTGGAGATTTCAAACAGCATAATTTCTAAGTCCAGATCAGTCGACTTGCTACACGCATTCGGTCGACTGGGCAGATCCATTTTCGATTAGGGAATTTATTTACAGTTCTTACGCGTATTTGCATCATGATATTAATTAACCATATACATCAATTCATATTCCGTAGCATTCACAGCATAATCTTTCCAGTTATTAACATGCTCTTTAGGGAAAACTACTCTAAACATGCATTCACATATGCTCATATTTTCTTACGACAATAAAGATGTAAGTCCCAAGTCATCAAACTGGGTCCACATGATGAAATATCTCAATTCATGAAACTACCCAATAATCACAATCAGATTGAAGCACCAGTCGACTTAGCACAACATCAGTCGGCTGCTTCGACAACTCTAATTTATTAATCACCATTAGTTCTTTTCGTTCATTCACTTTCCCTCCATCATATGTGTCATAGGGAAATTATATAATAGTAATCACACCATCATGTTCATTTACACACATGTTTATCATCACAATCATGCAAAATAATGTCTCGTACCAGTCGACTGGCTCACATGGCAGTCGACTGCATCGACAGACTAGTTTTCATAATAACAGCATGTCAAGCCATTTCTATTGCGTTTAATTCAATTTCGTAGCATGGTATCAATCATAACAATTTTAGTAACATTCCTAAAATAGAAGTCTTGAGAAACACCCACCTTATATGAAGAAAAATAACGAAATCCCGCAAAGTCCTTCAATATCACGCTGCACTTCTTGTTCCTTTGTTCCACGCCGAGCTCCTCACCAATGCTGCTTGCCTCCACAGAAAAGCTCTCACACAACTCACAGATACTCTCTTGAAATCTTAGGAAATTTTAGTGTAAAAAGATAGGGATTAGAGGGGGTATTTATACTAGGTTATAGGCGAAATGGAGGGCTGAGATTCGTTGGGGAGTTGGAGCTCAAAGGACAAGATGCAATCGGGAGTTTGAGAAACTACCCACACTCTCACATAACCGCCCATGATCCTAGCCACTTCTCCACAAATCCGGCCAAGATTGTGCCTTGTGCACGTGTACATGGAGTGCACGTGTACACACAAAATCCCACTATAAAAAGTACATCAAAATACCCGGAAAAATAAGAGGGAAATTGCTGCACATACAAGTGTAGGAAAAGATTAAGTTTATGGGTTTAAAAACATTTGGGCCAAAATATGTATTTTTTTACATAAGAAAATAAACAAGTCACATTTGGGTTTTGAGAAGAATGTTTTATAGGAAATACTACACTTTATTTATCATGGAGAAAAGTAATAATAATATGCTATCATAAGAAAAATAAATACCCTTTCATATATATTAAGAAAATAAATCGGGGGTATTACAGTTAAGTTAACGGAATAATGGGTTTAGTGTATTTTTTCAAACGTTATATGGGCATATTGTACTTAGGTTAAACGTTGGGGGGGTATTTTGGCTTTTGCCCTAAATAAAATCCTAACAACTGCCCATCACAAGCGTGCTTCACAAAAGGGGCTATAGCCATTAGGTACCTCTTGATCATTAGCAACTATATTTAAACACTCAAACTTCCGAAGCTAATTTCCGATGTGGGACTAACCCAACTCACGCCTAACCATGCACATCACACCACTTCTCTCTTTCATTTCTTCATTTAATGCAACATTTTCCCTAAAAACTTCGTAGACATTTCTATAGGCCTCTTAATTAATCCAATTAATCCATAGCTCATAGAATTTCCTATAAGCCAACCAACCACTTCTATATATATATATATATAGAGTCGCCTTCGGTTGCACACTACTTTTGGTGAGCACTCACGAAGTAGAGCATCTATGAAAAATCCGAACCGCTCATATTATTCTATATGCCTAAGATAGCCTAAAAATAAAAAATCAAGTAATTTGAAGTTCATTTGCCCATCCATCATGTTGTTAGAATTTTCAGCCATACAAATTTGTGATGATGTAAATCATGGGCAAATGAACTTCAAATTACTTGATTTTTTATTTTTAGGCTATCTTAGGCATATAGAACAATATGAGCGGTTCGGATTTTTCATAGGTGCTCTATTTCGTGAGTGCTCACGGAGTGCTCACCAAAGTAGTGTGCAACCGAAGATTTCTTGATTTGTATGTAGTGTGTATACATATAATATATATATAATATTATATGTATACACTCTTAAGTACGAGGTGTCACATAATTACATCCAATAAATTTACTGTACAACATTACAATCTCACAATGTACAACAATCAGAAAACTCTACAACACACTGGATAACAACTTCCACAATTTGCTCTCCGTAGCTCGAGTCTCCTGCTCCATGATCAGCAATCCTGCAACTCAATTGACTGTGGGCACGTCAGTTGAATGCAACTGACGCAATATTGATAAAACCAACGACTCCCAAAAACTCAACAATCAAGATTGATGCAAAAGAAAAATGTGCAAACAAATCACAAGTGTTAGTGTATGACATACCCTAGAGTCTAATGCATAATTCCAAAATGCACAAATGCACTTACTCTAAATGCAATTCATTTGAAAACGTATGTATCTCATACTACATACTTCCCCAAAATACAACTCCAATGGAAACATATGCATCCCATACTACATACTTCATAAGGAGTTCGCTATCTTCTTATTGTAGGGTTCGATTCCTCGTGATGAATCCGACTCTTGTATTCTTTTCCGTTCCTGACATTCATCTAATGACTGATGAAGTTGCAGATGTGCAGTCTAATTCCCACTGCAACCGAAAATGGTCATTTATTATGCCATGATGTCGGAACCTTGTGGGCCGTTTTCCGTCCCGGACAAAATGCCGGTCCATGCGGCCCGTTTTCCACCCCAATGTCTAAAAGTGATTGCTCCGACCAGTCCCTGTGGTCCTTTTTCGCTCCGGGGCAAAAGCCGGTCCCTGCGGGCCCTTACCACTCCCGATCCTAAAAAAGTTACTCCGCCCAGTCCCTGTGGTCCTTTTCCGACCCCGGACGATGCCGGTCATTACGGGCCGTTACCACTCCCGATATTATCAATAGACCCCAGGTTTAAACAGACGGGACTACGTCACCCGTTCCCCTTACCAGGCGAGATGGTGCCGCACGTGTCTCCTTGACAGGCGAGTACAACCACCCGATTAGTACCTATCCTATTAATACATAAGACGGCTAAAGAGTTGGCCCAACTTGGCCCAGCGACATTCGACCTCTGTCGATTGCCAAACGCCCTCTTGCTTGGATCTCGACCCCGTCCCCGGCCCGCGATCAATTCCTCATTGGTTAGTGATCCGCCGGTGCCCGAAGACTGTCTTCATCCATAGCACTCGAGGTAAGAAAAATTATTAATCATCAAGGGTCAAAATGGATAGATAGTCCTAGGGTGATAGCCATTTTCCTAGGCAACAACATGCTAATATACATGGCCAAATATATAACAAATAGTGGACATTTACAAGTTCGATTCAACATGATCAATTCATAATTCAAAAGCTAATTAACGGCTATCTAATTCCAATTATAGCCTTAACATTACACAGTAGCTCGACCTAATCCTAGGACACTACCATGCCCAAGGGTACCAACGCTAACCAAACTATGGCCAAACTAAGCGGCCAACTGATCATTGTCAATCGCCACCCTGCCTTTCACGTTTGGAGTTGATTATGACCTCGGCTCGATCCCAACATGTTACTCCCGTTAATCATTACTCTCCACGGTCTTTTAACCAAGTAGTAGCACCAATAACGACGGACATCCCTCAGTGTACGACGAGCACGCCGGCGCATGAGTCGTTTCTTCCAACACTTTCGAGGCAACACGAGCTACCAACTAACCAAAAGATTGAGTAGTAACGATAGCCCCCTAGGGTAAAATCCATTATTCTAAGCAATAGCAAGCAATACACACACCGGAGTAGTAAGAATCACCCTAAACAACAATACGATACAAGTCTATTCTAACTTTAAGCAAGCTAGTAGATTAAAGTAACAAGCGAATTGCACCAATGCAAACATAGGACAAATAGTCAACCCAATCATAAAATATTGTAGATGTAAACAACACAACTCCAACGATCAAACACGATCCAAGAGTAAGAATAATCATCATTCTAAGACCATTCTAACGCCTTACTATGATGAAAACATACATTCAATCAAAACAACAACTTAGTCATCCAACATACACCTGGTGTTGTTTGTGAAAATCACTAAAAATTACACACTCGATGAAAATAAGAGTTCATAGGGTTTTTGGAAAGATTATTAAGTCTACTCTAACTTCTCAGTTGAAAACTTTATCAAAATAGTTCATTTAGTTAAAGAAAATAGCCAAAACTGAGTGGTATGTAAAACTTCCAGATCTTATGAAACTATTGACCAGTCATGCAATAAAACTCTTTTAAAAAATAACAAATGATCTCAAAACTTTATAAAATTTGCATAATTTCTCTGGACACATAGGAGGAATACATATCCAAAATTTGGCTAGGAACTCCAAGCATACAAAAAGTTATGATAGTTTGAATGGGATACAAAATTGCTAATAGAAACTGCCATGTTTTTTAACCATTGCAACAAATTATATTTAAAAGAAAAATCAAATCTTGTTCAAAAATTAGGAAACTTGGTAGGATGGTTGTAGACACATAGAAGAACCTCACATAAAAGTTTCAGCTCATGAATCCAAATATTCCGAAAGTTATGAAATTTCAAACTAGGTAAAAATACGAAGACAGAACCGAAAATAGTTCACATACCAGTGTTGGTTTTGCATTTTATAAAAATATCAAACACTCTCAAAAAATTATGAAATTTTGGAAAAATGATAAAGACATGTAAGAACACATACTATAAAAATTTCAACTTCATATTCATAGTATTCAAGGAGTTATGATTTTTGCAAGTGAAGCAGGTCAAAATTCAATACAACAGAAATTTTCTCCCCAAACAACAACTAAATGGAATTTATTACAATATCACACCACATCCAAAGTTAACGAAATTTGGTGGAGTTCTTAGACACCTAATCAAGATGCTATCATAAAAATTTGAAGTCTAAATTACAACATAGCACAAAGTTATACTTTTCTTAATTAAACATGTTTATTTCTTCACAAGATTAAATATTTATCTAACAATTAGCAAGCTTAGCACAAGTATTCATTTATAAACACATAAGAATTTTCATTCATGTTATCTAGCAAGCCAAATCAGCATACTAACACTCATCATACAAAAAAAATAAAATATAACAAGCATAGAGTTTTAAGAAGACACTCACATATAAAGCTTTTGTTGATTTTTTTCTCTTTCTCCTTGTTTGGCTCTTTCACTTCCTAGCACCTTGCTCCTTGATCCTAGCGTCATTCTCCTTGAATGTTTTGCTCTTGAATTTTCCAAACAATATCTTGAAGAAAGAAATGAAGTTGAAGAAATGCAAGAAAATGATAAAAGTTTTTATTTTGAAGGAAGAATGATTTTAGGGTTTGGAAGAAATGAAGAAGATAAGAACTTGATGTAAAAATATGGTTTAAATACAACGCGGGGGGGGGGGGGGGGGGGGGGGGGGGGGGTTTGGAGGCCGGCCATTTTGAGGTAGGGGTGAGATAAGGGTGAGTGAAAGAGAGGATGACCGTACTCAATACAAGCACATAGTTTAGGATTAGTGGTTTTAGGGTTTGGATGAATGGTTTAGGGTTTTATACACACACATACTCATAAGTATATATACATATACACATGTATTCATACATATATATATGACAAATGCATACACATTTCAATGAAAATATTTCTATGTATATATAAAAATAATTTTATCACTATAGAAATACTATACGTTCCGTCTCGATTATAGTTGAGACAAACATAGAATTTAATTAAGAAATTATCCCAACTCCGGTTCAACAATTGTACCATTGTCGGACTCGAAACATATTAAATTATTTGTCCCAATACTTACTCAATTAAAACAGAGAAAAACCCATTAATACGTCCAAATTCTGAATTGTGCACGGACTAATGTACAAAATAGTTATATACTATTTTGCGGGATCTTACATTACTCCCTCCTTAGAATCGTTCTATCCCCAGAACGACATTAGTAGAGAGGAAACAGTCACACCGACTGAAAGGTTAAGAGAATACATCCCTCAACAGTCTTCAGATTTCCAAGTGAATCTCATGGTGAGCTATCCCTCCGAGGTGCTCGTTGCCAGCCAGCATGCCTCTTAGCACTCAGTGTGACTCCCTCTATTGCCTCATCCGTCTCTGCGTGAAGAGTTGTGCTGAAATTGGCTCCCATTCCCAAAGCTTCTTGTACATTCCTGCGATATCGCGAAGTAATGCAATCTTGCCGAAGGTTCTTGATACTGATACTCCTGAAGCCTTAGAACTCTGATGAGTTCTATGGGGTTGTTGCATGGGATTTGGCCATGGTATTTAAAGGAGATGAGAAAGAGTGGTTGTTGGCTGCTTGTGTGTGTGGGGCCCCGCGTGTTCTGCACGTGGAAAGAGGGAGAAGAGGAGGGATGTGGTGTGTGTGTGCTTTACATGGTATGCACGTGCTTATGAGATGTGTGTGGTGTGTGTTTGCTTTTTGTCCCCATTTGTAACGCCCTGAGCCCCGCTCAGCTACGCACGTGGCTACACGTGCGCACAATATGCGAACAAATAAAATTCTAACAATTGACCACCACAGGCGTGCTTCACAAAAGGGGCTATAACTATTAGGAACCTCTTGATCATGAGCAACTATATTTAAACACTCAACTTCCCAAGCTAATTTCTGATGTAGGACTAACCCAACTCACGCCCAACCATGCACAACACACCACTTCTCTTTCGTTTCTTCATTTAATGCAACATTTTTTCTAAGCCCCATAGACATCTCTATAGGCCTCTTAATTAATCCAATTAATCCATAGCCCATAGAATCTCCTATAGGCCAACCAACCACTTCTCAATATATATATATATATATATATATATATATATATATATATATATATATATATATATGAGAAATGCTCCATTGAAAACGGGTCTGTTTTTACAGACCCGTGAAAACAGCGATTCTGGCCGCTGGATCGCTCTTGATCATGATCAACGGATCAGATCGAGCCCACCCATCACCCATCCCACTTAAGTGGCGGAGGGGTAATTTGGGAATTTCGTCCTAAATAACTCTTCGTCTCATTCACTTTAAAAAATTAAATGAACCTAGGCCGTTGTTTGAAACAACGGTCTAGGTTTGAATGAACCTATGCCGTTGTTTGGAACAACGACCTTTTATAACCTAGGTCTGGGCCATAAAATTTTATAGCCTAGTTTGTTTGAAACAACGAAATTTTATAGCCTAGGTCGTTTTTTGGGAACAACGACCTAGGTTATAAAAGGTCGTTGTTCCAAACAACGACCTAGGTTCATTCTTTTTTATAACCTAGGCCGTTGTTTCAAACAACGGCCTAGGTTCATACAACCAAAGCGGGTCTGTTTTCACGGATATGTGAAAACACACCCGTTTTCAATGGAGCATTTCTCTCTCTCTCTCTCTCTCTCTCTCTCTCTATATATATATATATATATATATATATATATATATTATATTTCCATATAATATTATATATATACACTCTTAACTACGGGGTGTTACATACACCCCATCTTAAAAACTCAGTATCCTCGCTGAGCTCGGGACTTGCAACCTGATCAAGGATCCCCTTTCTAGCCGATGTGGATATGACTACCCTGATTCTGCTAGCTGTACAGCCCTACCAGGAACTCTGGTTACCCACCAATGTACATCTAGCTCCATCTCAGGCATGCATCTTTGTCACGCCCCGCTTTCCGGAATATTGGAACACAGACACGTAACTGAGGCCCAGCAAATGATATAAGTATGCCAACTCATATCATCCATAAGTTGTACTAGTCTTAACTCAACAACATGAAATAGATAATCACAACCACGCAGAAAACATAATCATATAAACGAGAATAATTTTCAATAACCAAATCTGGAATATAAGAACTTACCAAATAGCTCGAGAGGCTCCTGCTCCAATCTTAGAAGAACTGCTCACCAACGCCTTCTGGTAATTCTCCTCGTGCCCCCGTACTTGTTCATCTAAAAAGAAAGACTAATTTGTCCTTAGAGCAAGTACGGATAGCAAGTAGTGAAAAGCAAAGAGTAAAGGAGTAAGGTACATGAATGAATATGAATCAGGATCAAATTACAAAGACAATAATGGTATTAATAAACAATGGTCATAATCAAGTATATACGTGTACACTAGGTCTATTAGCATGTTGTTTCTCCTATCTAGTGCACGTACTACTGCGTCCCATACCACAGGTTTGGTGCACGGAAAACAGTGTACATTTTAGACTTCGTGGTTGTATCTACAGAGCGTGTATTCGGTGTCAATAACAATCATTTACAATTTACAATCAATCATTCACAATCAATACTCCTCCTTCCATATCAATACAATATCACGATAAGGCCTTACCAAGTATATTTTCTGAGACTATCCACTACTAAGTCAACCCTTATAAACCCCAGCTTGTTTAGTATTTTATTATTAATTCACTCATTTCTATTCAAGTGTGTATAAGAATGTCGAGGGGATGATGAGAATGCAGCAACATGATGCATTGCACAATAATAACATGAAGTAGTAAATCTGAAACAGCCGACACAGTCACACTAAAACAGCGATAACTCATAGACTACAATTCATAATTCGAAGTTCCAGGATGTTATCAGCAACTAGACACTCAGGGCTACAATTTATATTCAATAAATTTCTGCTAATTTTGACTGTAGCTAGGTTAAACACTCTATTCTTTGTAGTATAGCTGTTCTGGCAGCAACCAGATGTCAACATCTAATGGGTGGAAACATGGTATAAATACACTGTAAAAATCTACAAAATTTAGAGATGAACCATAAGCATGTCTATAAAGTTCCTGAAGATTTTCATGGCATTCTAATATTATTAACAAGGTGTTTCACTAATAATTGTGTCGATGATGCATTAATTCTGCGATCTGAAGGTGCAGACCAGCAGAGACTAAAAATGTGATATCTCATAGCTCGGGACTCGGAATCAGGATCCGTCACTTGGGTTGGAAACTAGATTCAGTAAGCTAAAACTCTCTTTTTTGTCAGTTGTGTTAATTCTCAAGTTATCAGGGTCGAAACCTCTGTGCAAAACAGAACAGGTAGCAGGAATTCATACTATCACATATATATTCATCAAAGTGGGTAATTAACATGCTATTGTATCATGAAATGCATTACACTAATGTACATCAATTAGAATGTTCTTTATAGTGTACAAGTCAATTTATGATGTCATTGATCAAGTCACAATATCTCAATCAATCAATGTATTCGATCATAATATATTTTTCTTATATGCAAGTTCTAGTCATCTTATTCATGTCATGTGTGTATGTAGGCTTGGGTTTGAGTCAATGAATAATAATATGATGCCAAGAGTACGTCGGGTTAGCTCGTGTAAACCCTTGATACTCCCAACGGAAGGGACACTGGACAAATTTAAGATAATTGAAAGTAACTACTTGCATAAGATGTCAAAAATCTTGAACTAGAATAATTAATTGAGTTTAAGTGGAATTTCCTTTTTTTTGTAGATGATTCAAATATATAAAATGGAATAATGGGATCAGAATCCCGGGGAGCGATCCCAAAAGCACGTGCATACTACATGCGAAGAATTCCAACAGCAACAAAGCAATCAGCAACTCAGTAAGATCCTACACCGGATCGGACAGAACACCAAACGACAAGTTTGGATCGGCTACACCAACACAGAACACCAAGACCAACCAATCACTTTTCTCCACAAACACCAAGCAGCCAAATACTCCACCGTTCCTTCTCCTTCCTATCTACAGAGAGAGAATGAGAGCGCGGGAGATGGAAGCGAATACGGCGTGTGGGCGGCTCGACGGGGGGGTGGTTCGCTGGCTGTGGCGAAGGCAGGCTGGGGGCGATGGCGGTGCGATTGGAGGTCGCCGCAACGGCTAAGCGACGGCGGGAGGAGCTGCAATGCTCTATTTTTCGGAGAAACGGAGGAGAAGACGACGACTGGGGGTGCTCGGCAATGGCGAGCGGCGATTTGAGGTGGGTTCGGTAATGGGGTTGAAGACAAGATGGGTGGAGGTCGACTGACGGAGTCGGGTGGCGGTTGGCGCTGTGAATGGCGAGGAGGAAGTCGGTGGGCGAGGAAAGCGCTGGGTGTCGATGTTGGGACTGTTGTTCGGTGGACGATAGCAGGAGGGTGGAGCAATGGCACTTAGGGAACTGGAGCGGCGACTATACTGGGGTGCGGAGGAGCAGCGAGGAGACGATGAAGGAGTTCAAAGGCTTCGGTGGATGCGAGAGGGCGGAACGAGGAGGAGGGCAAGAGGTGTTGGGTTCTCTGTGTTTTGTTGGGGAACAAAGGAGAAGGCGATGTTGGCGTTGGAGCTTCGATCGATAGGGAAGGTGAAGAGTCTTTGTTTGGTTTTGGAAACAGAGGGGGAGAGAGAAGAGAACAGGAGATAGAAGGGGGGGTTGTTTATTAGAATAATAGTTAAATATTAATTAAAGGGTAGTTAGAGATAGTGGGGAATGTGGGGATACGGGGGATTGTGCAGAGTGGGGAAAAGTGGAGACATTGTATACGGGTGAGTGTATGGGTTTGGGTTAAAACCCAATAAGAGATGGGCTTAATTTGGGCTTCAATTAATATAATAAATAATATAACATATATCAAAAATCAATGTGCTTTAACCAAAAATAATAAGACTAATAATAACACATCTCAATAATAATAATAATAATAATAATAATAATAATAATAATAATAATAATAATAATAATGATAATAAAGTGTATAAAAGTTGAATTTGAGATTAACAAATCTATTAGACTCCAAACAGCGATAACATAACATATAAATAGTCTATCAATTGTAAATAGGAAAATACATTATTGTTCAAGGTAAATATTGTTGTCTATTAGAAAAATACTTAGTAGAAGACCCGGCGTCAGTTTAGCACAACACAAGTTTATAAATAGTCAAAGTCCGGAAAAATATTCAAAAGTTCGTATTTACGGGAATAGAGGTTACAAATCCTACCCACCTTACAAGAAGAATTTCGTCCTTGAAATTTATTCTGGCAGGTAGCAGGACAAAACAGAAGCAATATAAGAAATAAAAAGTCAAGAAAATTAGAAAAGAGAAAACTCATTAGATGGAAGCACCAGAATAAGAAAGGATATAGATAAGATCGATGTCGAATAATAAATCGACAAAAGATGACAAGTGAAAAGAACGAACAAGATCTGAACGATGCAAAGAAGAAGGAACAACAAGAGAATCCTGGGACCTATGGGTTATGGGCCCACCATGCTTCCACTGCACTACTTCGATGGTGATGTCCCAAGCAACATACATGTCGCTGTAGGTCACATGACACCAATCGACGAACCGAGCAGGAAGACAAGAATGAGACACCTGGATCAAGGACAGTATGGGCTCAAGATAGATATAAATAAATAATGCAAAATGAATATAAAGTTGGGCTTCAATTCAAATAATTAAAAGATATGTTATTGATCAAAACTAATGAGCTTTAATAAAAATAATAATAACAACAAATATTAATAATAAAAATAACAATATCAATGATAATAGAATAGTAATAACAATAATAAAATAATAATGACAATAATAATAACAACACATATTAATAATAATATCAATAATAATAAAAATAATGATAGCAATAATATTAAAAATAATAATAGCAATAATAATAACAGTAATAAAAATCATCATAATGTTAATGGTAATAAATAAAATTTAAAATGTTAACAATACTAATAATCATGATAATACATACATGATCAAAATTGGATTCAAAACATTCATGAAAATAATGCAATGATCATAATAACAATTATAATAACAATAATAATAATAACAACAATAATTTTAATAACAATAATAACAATAACAACGATAGTAATAATGACAATAGTAATAATAATAATAGTAATAAAATATCAACAATACTGGTAAGAATAATAATGTAAAACAGATTATAATTTGGGTTCAACAATTTTATTTTTTTTGTATGAAGGTAATTCAATATTAATAGCAATAATAAAATAATGAAAACGTAATAATAGCGATGGTATTATCAATAACTAGTATAATGCACGTGCAATGCACGTCTATAAAAAATTTAGTCATTAAATTAAATGAATTTGTATATCATATAAGAAAAGAAATAGTAAAACATTTAACTTGGAAAATAGCAGGCTTCAACAATAGAATATAAGTGTGAACGATTATATAATTAAACTTCAATAATACATTATACGATATACAAAATTCAAAATGCATTGAAAAGTGCATAGAAGAGTATGTAGTACCAACCATAACAAAACTACAACTGAGCTTTCTAATTGAATTACACTTCTTTGTAGACAACATTTCTTGTGCATGTTCCATTTTGTCCGGACAATTTTCCTTCACGAATAGCTATCTTGGTGGAGTTCATTGAAACTCCTCTTGACAAAGCCACGTAAAGTTGCCCATGACTAAAAACATGATCTTTTAAATAAATCCCCGCGAACGGTATAGTTTGTCCCTGTGCTTTATTTATGGTCATAGCGAAACACAGATGCACAGAAAATTGTTTTCTAATTAGTTTGAACGACAAGCTTATGCTTTCCGAAGGTTTTAGTGGTATTCTAGGAAGGAAAACTCGTGTTCCCGCTGAAATTCCAGTAACAATTTCTGCATCGATCAAGTACAGATAAAAACCTCGACACAATAATCTTGTCCCGTTGCAAAGACCTGCTTTTGGGTCAATATTTCGTAGAAGAATTATTGGTGCCCCGTATTTCAAAATTAGCTTATGTGGTGGCAATCCTCCTGGAGAAATCTCATTCAAAAATTCTTGTTGGTATAGATTCCTCTCGTCATCCTCTACGCTGTCGAAAGAATAATATACTTTCTCATCACCTGACAATGGTATAGTTTAAATTTATGTTAGTAGAGATGGATACATAGGAAAATCTTTATTTATTTTTATAAATAGTCAAAGCCTTTACATAGAAGAGATTAAAACTAATTTAGATTACAATCACCTGGAAAAGTATTGACGGTAGTGTTGTTTATACTATCCACGAACTCATTAGTTGATGCCATTATAGCTCTTTCCACCATGTAGCTCTTGTCATTCACATTCTCACAAAGATTTGGATAAATAGTGTTGACTAAATGAGTTATGGTATCGTCACCTGTCCATGGTATAACCATTTCATCCGGAATTCTTACCATTTCATTTTCATATGTAGTCGCTGCCCCTTCTCCGATATCTTTCAAAATGCTTGTGAAGTTAGGATCAGTTCTTGATCGCATATTTTCTGTAAGATGGATAACATTTACACTTTCCCAAATTGCAGACTTGACAATACATGCATCTACAGTTTGCGATTTTGTCCCATTCTGTACTACTGGTAACACTTGTCTAAAATCTCCTCCAAGTATAACAATTTTACCTCCAAAAGGGACGTCCTTTTCTGACAAATCTCTTAAGATTCTGTCAAATGCTTCAAAAGCATACCGATGTACCATTGTTGCCTCGTCCCAAAGTATAACACTGCTACTTCGTAAGAGATCGGCCGTGTCGTCCTGTTTACCAATATAGCAAGTTGATTTAGGCCCAATTTTAATAGGAATTTTGAACCTAGAGTGAGCAGTTCTTCCCCCCGGTAATATCGTGGCTGCGATTCCGGACGATGTTGTTGCTAATGCAATATGTCCTTCTTTTCTAAGGTATGCCAACACCGCTCTATACAAAAAAGACTTGCCAGTACCACCTGGACCGTCAATGAAGAATACCATCTCTTTTTTCGAATTAACAGCTTCGATGATCACATCAAAAGCATGCTTCTGACCTGAATTCAACAAATTTATACAGCTTAAATCATCATCCGTAACAATAATGGATCTCTCATCTTCAATCATTTGTCATCTAGATCCACTTGTAAAATCATCAAATGTGGGTACAGGGAGACCATAATCTGCATTACATTTATCATAATGTTGAAGTATGCTGTTCAGATCACGTAATAGACGATTCATGCTTGAATTCACATTCACGGTACTCGTTGAAGAGTAATCTTCCATCATATATGGGTGGAACTCAGTCCACAACTGCAGCACACCAGTAGGTTGACAATACAACAAAAGTGTAGCAAACAATCTCCGGAGCGCTGATGGCATATGTGTACTTGCCGCTTCTATTAAACATTCTCGTACGCTGTTGTCATTTTCTAAGAACCCCCTCTTTTCAGCTGATTCCTTAAAAGTGGAGTAGGGTACCCCATCTACTGTAAGAAGATCATCAAATGAGACTGGTCCCCTAACATGATTCAGTAGGATGCGCAAATAATATCGGTCTCCTTCATTTGGCGGAACCGTGTAAAGTCTACCGATAGCTTGTTGCGTAGTTGCTCTCTTTTGCCATTTTTTATCTCTAGATACCCACCATTATTTTTCTGGAAATTCTAGATATAATAAATTTCTTGCTTCAGGATCTTCTGAATTCTTTTGAAAAAACTCAGTCAACATTGTCTTTGAAGTTTGCACATTATTGAGAACATCATCGAGCAATTGATCGGCATAATATGTCAATTGCTGCATATTTGGAAGATGTATATGAAGAGCTATCACACTTGGATATATTTTGTGCACTGGAAACTTAAAAGTCCTCCACAATGCTTCCTGTGGGCAAACCCAACGTGCATCTAGAAACTGTGAGATCTCATCATTTTGATCGGTTTCTCTACGTATCTGAAAAGAGATTCGGTCTGGTCCCTTGTATACGTACTTGTATAAATACTTTACGGCCGTGATACTGGAGCATATTTCAACATTGATATGACAATTATATTTTTTCAAAAGCCAAGGATTATATGGAACCACCCATCGATTATCCAAGGAGATGCCGTGTTTCTCTATACTAATCCCATTATCACGTCTTCTATATAATGGATACGAATCATCTCCTTGTACTGTGTGCTCCGCAAATTGACGCGGATATCCCTTTTTGCACTTGTTTTCCCTCATGCAAGGAGAATTTGATTTTACTATACCACATGGTCCATGTAGCGTATGCTTTTTAACTATTTCATATAGTTCAGGTTCAACATTTGGGTCTGGAATCTCTGCCCGTACAATGTGGTCGTACTCGTCAGGATTATTCAGCTTGTCTTGTTCGTTCAGAATGACCAACATATGAACATGGGGCAATCCACGTTTTTGGAACTCGACTACATGGACATGAGCTGCAACATAACCTAAAACTCCGCTGGTATAGATATCTTTTTTTGTTCTTCTAGCTTTGCTTTGAAAACCCTTGCTGTCAAGTCAGGCCTATCTTGAGGGTCTTGTCCCAAAAACAATTCATTTGTTATTTCATCCCATGATGGATTACATGTCATTTTAATAAACAGATCTGGTTTTCCATACCTCTGAACTAAAGCCATGGCATCTTGATACCGATTATACATGTCTCTCGGGCTACCAACATACGAAGAGGGAAGTATAATTTTTCTTCCGGTTGAACCTATAAATACAGTGGAAAAGTATTTTTCTATTAGCTTCCCATTCACTGTAAAATACAGGCGGAAAAGGAAAAAATAATACGGGTTTTCAATCTACTAATTACATACCTGCATTTCGTACTCCCACATTGAATAAATCTTGTAACCCTTGGTACAACTCCGCTCTAATAGTTTTTTGATTGGCTCGCAAAAATCGTAACCTTTGCATCTCAATTTTCACGTAAGTGTCCACAATAAATTGTTGTACTAATCTGCCGGCACGAAGTAGTATTGATGTATCATTTGCTCTAATCTGTAATTGTAACAAAAATATTATTTATCAGTATAGTATGAAAGAGAAATATATATAGTTCAGATTAGTACACTACCTGAAGCATATACGAATAAAATTCCCGGCAGGTAACTTGATGTCCATTTAAGCAATGGGTGTTGACATCCCATCCATAGTTCCCATACGAAAGTAAAAGTGGGTACTGGAGAGGATCATAATAACCGACCGTGTCTGGAATCAGCTGTAAGTTGCCTTCCATTGTTTCCACAATAGTCTCCCGGGGCCCAACGTTTGTTAGATCTTCACCTCTGACTATAATTGCTGCAACCTGAGATGCTGTAGGAAGATTGTACTGGTGACCTCCCAATGATTGGTCTTTAAGCAACAATCTACAATTTGGCAAGTCCTCTCTCACAGCCATTCGCCTAAATTGATGCACGAAAGGGTTATGGTGATTTAAGATCGTCTTCAAATTTTCAACTATGTGTGTCCGCATCCCATTATTTTTCCTCATTCTATTTTCAATTTTATGCTCAGTATCATATATGTAAAATTGTAGATATCTTGGCCTAGGGTGTCCAGCAGGTTGTAGGCTACCTATCCAATTAGGGCGTTGAACAGGTAGTAGCCTTCCTATCCAATGGTATATCGCCCCTTGGGCTCTAAAAGTATAGATTCCGTCACAGCCATTGGCGAGACTTGCATCGTAATGAACTCCCATCAAAGTGAAGGCAAACATATGATTGTATGTCCGAATGTTATGTCTGAAATGCTTCCCCTCCTCACTCTGATCAGTATATAATATCTTCAATTCGATAGGCGTTGTAAGTTGCGGCAGTGAGATTTTTCCATTCCTACAACATATCTCTTTTGTTTCAGATGAAAACAACTTAGCACCACATTTTTCGCAGAATTTGGGTTCTGGTAACATGTGTACTGGCATCATGTTTATGTCGACATAATTTCTAGCACAGTTATGGCGTCTCCTTGCCGGATGAACTGTCGTCGAATTATGTCTGCCATGATGAACTGTTGAAAGGTGCATATTAATTAGAACATCATTGACAATGATTTTAATTTATAATAGAATATTAGTTTCGGGAGGATACCTTCTTGATTATTAGATACTACATGATATAGGGATGCAGATCTTGCTTGTCTCTTAATATTACTCCAACGGGTATTTCTTGGCATCTTCTCAGTGGGGATTTTGTAATGGAAGGAACTAAAAGCAGGCTTTAACTTTATCCCTGAAACATAAAGACCAGGTAATTACTGGGGTTTTCACAAAATTATGATCTCGGATGATGACAGTAATAATAAGTGGATGAACAGATGAGTCAAAGAAATATATATAAAAGTACCTAAAGAACTTTACTATTATGAGATGCAGCCCATTCTCTAACTGCTGACACGGTTATCTGCAGATGAAATCCCCACAAACGCATGTAAGCAACAGATTTACATTTTATTTTGTACATATAAATATACACATCACTTTTTTTCAGTTGATTGTCGAGCAGTTAAAAGCACATGTTATATGTAAATGAATGATAGAAAATAAGTAAGCAGCCAGGTGTACTCATGATATACCAGTAGCTGGAAATAAAAAAAAGAAATAATATCCAAAAATAATCACACCTTAACATTGAAACCAAGGCTATCCATGTCCAGCATAAGAGCATAGTCTACCTGGAAATATAGGCAACCTTAAATCAGAAACTGAATTAGAGTGCTGTACTATTGCTTTTGTTTCTTCCCCATGATCCTTGTTCATGTGGGACTGTAAAATTTATCAAAATTAGAAACAAATGCATGTATAATAAGAGCAACATAAGGTATAATAGATCATGATCATACTGCAATTGGAACTGAAAACTGAGAAATCGGATCAACTTTTGCGGCCTTGTACTCTTCAGCCGCAAACACTACAAAAAAAAAAACAATACAATCAACAAACATATATAACCCAAGGTATGTTTGAAGTGCTAAAAACTATAGAAAATAGTAAGATATATATCTTACTATTCAGGTAACTACATGAAGATATTTTTCGAGCTAAATGTTTGAGCCTAATGACTATTCAGGTTAGCTTGAAAATAGTATGTGACTATTAAGCTAACCTGCAGATGTTATTAGGCTACTATTAAGCTAACCTGCAGATTTTATTAGGCTATGTTATTAGACTCAAACATAGGAGCTAAATATTTTCGAGCTAAATGTTTGAGTCTAATGAGTACAGGAAGATCATGATCATACTGCACAATTTAAATAGTAAGATATTTTTGAGCTAAAATAGTAAGATATATATAGTTTGAAGTGCTATATATTAGACTCAAACATATCGTACTGCACAATTTATGATTATACAGGAAGATCATGATCATATTGCACAATTTATGATCATACAGGAAGATCATGATCATTTTCGAGCTAAATGTTTGAGCCTAATGAGTACAGGAAGATCATGATCATACTGCACAATTGATTAGACTCAAACGTAGGAGCTAAAATACTGCACAATTTAAATAGTAAGATATTTTTGAGCTGAAATAGTAAGATATATATAGTTTGAAGTGCTAAAAACTGTAGAAAATAAGCTACATACCTCTGATCCTAATAGAGCTGTAGCAACTCACAAAGGAAAAAATCAATGATGGAGATTCACATATAGCTCTTCTGGTGTGGCCATGTTTCTTCACTCATCTTTGGCATTTGCGCTCGCCTGCAAAAGATGAACAGTGGGCACAATAAGTATACTGATGTTGAAAGATATATTTCATCAATGTTTTAGACGCTATAGAAATAGACATACAAAACAATCCTATCTTACAATGACTGCCAGCAAAAAGATGAAACTTGGAGAGCTTATAAATAAACAATATTTTACGACAAATAAGCGAAAAGTTATTTACATGAGCAAAAAGTTTAAATTGGGCTGATGATGCATGCAAGGAATACCTTAGAAGATGTTAATCATGGAGAGGTTAAAAAGAACCAAGCAATAATACTTAAAATCTTAGGTCTTGAAATTTTTATGGGTTCTTCAAGCCACGGTATAAAATGACTTGATGGCGAAGTTTTGATGATAAAACAAAGCATTAGCTGACTTGGTACAAAGATTTCAATATCCTTTCCATTAGAATGGAACCGAGATATGGTCATGTTCCATGTCCAATTAACATTTTATCAAAATGAAACTGAACGAAATACATAACCCATATACAATACACAACAATATGGATAGTGTTTATCACTACTAATATCCGACCAACGACATCTCGGCTAAAGAACACCACAAGCAGGAACCATGTATGACACGGGAAGAATAATGCAGGTACATCAATTCAAATTATTCCGAGTTTCTCTATTTATCATGTTATGATCATACTGCACAATTTATGATCATACAGAAAGATCATGATCATTTTCGAGCTAAATGTTTGAGCCTAATGACTACAGGAAAATCATGATCATACTGCACAATTTATGATCATACAGGAAGATCATGATCATTTTCGAGCTAAATGTTTGAGCCTAATGAGTACAGGAAGATCATGATCATACTGCACAATTGATTAGACTGAAACGTAGGAGCCAAAATACTGCACAATTTAAATAGTAAGATATTTTCGAGCTAAAATAGTAAGATATATATAGTTTGAAATGCTAAAAACTGTAGAAAATAAGCTACATACCTCCTGATCCGAATAGAGCTGTAGCGATGGCTTTGACTCTTTGCGCATACAGAAACTGAATTGGAATAAATCAATTAGATCAAATCAGTTCAAATTAACATGTATTCAGTTTCTCTATTCCTGCAGTCAGGGGATGGAAAAACCTTCTGTTAATAAAGGGTTTGAATGGGTATGAATAGGTATGAATGAATCTTAAGCACCTGTATGAGCTTTTACACAGGTAAAAATGTTTGAGCTTAGATGTTTGAGGTTTCACACAGATAAAAATGTTTGAGCTTTCACATGAGCTTTCGCACCTGTTAATAAAGGGTTTAAATGTTTTAAGCACCTGTATGAGCTTTCACACAGGTAAAAATGTTTGAGCTTAGATGTTTGAGCTTTCACACAGGTAAAAATGTTTGAGCTTTCACATGAGCTTTCGCACCTGTTAATAAAGGGTTTAAATGTTTGAGCTTTCACACTGTATGAGGGCATTAGAAAAACTGATGAATAAGTTGTGCAAATTACATTTTTTAACCCTAGATATTTTTTTAGCCTTTTATGTTGATGGGGGCATAATAGTAAAAAGCCACGAAAACGGGGCTTTGCTTAATAATAGTATAGATAATAATGATACCAATAATAATAACGAAAACCATAGTAATAATAATAATAAAATTATAAAACAAAATAAGAATTGGGCTTATCAACTCTATAAATAAATCAAACAGGAATATAAATAGTCGATCAATTATATATGGAAAGTGAAGTCAAAATACACCATTAACCCCCAATCGTAAGAAAATAGAGAGATTATTCACATAGAATAAGAATTCAAAAGTGAAGAGATAAAACCCAAATATAAAAAGGTTGATAACCATGCAAAAATAAAGGAACACAGACTTTAAAGGTGATATAAAATAATAATTTTGGAAAAATAACCCGTCAAGATACATTGAAATACGAACAAGTTTAGTTAAGTAAAGAAAATATTAATAACAATAAATGTAAAAGACATAATAATTACTGAATGTTGACATTATAATCAATACTCGGAAAACACATTAAACGGTAACGAACAAAATTGACCAAATACATATGTGCAAGAAGACTTAAAAGGAGTTCATTAAATATTACAAAGTAAGCGTCAAATCATTAATTAGGACGTAGGAACAGAAGTAAGTGAGAAATCTAAAATGTTAAAGAATTGGAAAACGGTGGCAATAAATAGTAATTCACAAAAGAACGAAAGCTTAGAGCATAGTTGATGTACTCAATCTTAACATAAATGTAAAAATTTCTAAACACAAAATATAGTAAAATCAATTATACTAGTTCAAATTGCATGGAAACATAAAGGGTAATTGTGTAAACAAAATGTCATAATGAAAATATTTCTCTACCATTAGTTTCATTATATAAGTAAAGAGTCTTGAAATATCAATTAGCAAATAGGTAGAAAATCTTGCATCCTTAACATCAAGTTGCATGTTTGCCTTCACGACATCAGGTTGCAGGTTGCCGTCTGGATATTCGGTTGTACATTTTGCCTTCCCGACATCCAGTTGCAATTTGCCTGCACTGACATTGAGTTGCGTATTTGCCATCTCAACATTAGGTTGCACTGAAATGGTAAAATGGAAGATGTAACCTTCCATATGCACAGGGATATGGGACGTTTAATTTAAGTATGAGGTTTTGTTTTGAAATTTGTGATATGCAAATAGTAAAAAAGTAAGAAATGGAGTTGAAAGTCACACAATGGAATATCAAAATAGATGTATAGTTTATAAATATCAAACACAATAGTACAAAATAGTAGTTGTGAAAATGATTTATGAAATTAGGGAGAAAAACGGAATGAAATACATGCATAAGCACAATGCAAATATGAATGAGAAAATAAATATATAGTGTAGCAAATTTACACAATAAATATATCATAAAAATATATAGTAATGTAGGAATTAAATAAACCCTTAACATGTTGTTGAAGATCCACCAATGCCGATCGACGAATCAAGCGGAAAGAAAGGAATGGACAACTCCAGAATCAAAGGAATATGGGCACAAAAGAATAAAATCTATACCCAATGAAGAATCAATGAATGTGAATGAATGGAGGGAACGAAACAATTAAGAAATGAAGGAACTAATTATGAAGGGATCAAAAGATGGATCAAATGAGGGGAGTATCCAGATTATATGTTGGTCATTACATATTTATGTGATTAACGTGGTACGCATATTATTGAGTTAGACTGGCTAGAGTCAAACTTGACTAACATATTAGCCAATCATGACTAACACACTAGTCAAAAACCCAGCTAAACTCCAACATAGTTAGAGCCTAACCTGGCTAAACTCTAACATAATTAGAGTCTAACCTGGCTAAACTCTAACATAATTAGAGTCTAACCTGGTCTCTGATACCACTAAAAATCCGTCACGCCCCGCTTCCCGGAATACGGGAATACAGACACGTAACTGAGACGCAGCGAATGATATAAGTACGCTAACTCATATCATCCATAAGCTGTACCAGTCTTAACTCAACAACATGAAATAGATCATCACAATCATGTAGAAAATATAATCACATAAACGAGAATAATTTTCAATAACCAAATCTGGAATATAAGAACTTACCAAATAGCTCGAGAGGCTCCTGCTCCAATCACAGAAGAACTGCTCACCAATACCTTCTGGTAATTCTCCTTATGCCCCTGTACTTGTTCATCTAAAAAGAAAGACTAATTTGTCCTTAGAGCAAGTACGGATAGCAAGTAGTGAAAAGCAAAGAGTAAAGGAGTAAGGTACATGAATGAATATGAATCAGGATCAAATTACAAAGACAATAATGGTATTAATAAACAATGGTCATAATCAAGTATATACGTGTACACTAGGTCTATTAGCATGTTGTTTCTCCTATCTAGTGCACGTACTACTGCGTCCCATACCACAGGTTTGGTGCACGGAAAACAGTGTACATTTTAGACTTCGTGGTTGTATCTACAGAGCGTGTATTCGGTGTCAATAACAATCATTTACAATTTACAATCAATCATTCACAATCAATATTCCTCCTTCCATATCAATACAATATCACGATAAGGCCTTACCAAGTATATTTTCTGAGACTATCTACTACTAAGTCAACCCTTATAAACCCCAGCTTGTTTAGTATTTTATTATTAATTCACTCATTTCTATTCAAGTGTGTATAAGAATGTCGAGGGGATGATGAGAATGCAGCAACATGATGCATTGCACAATAATAACATGAAGTAGTAAATCTGAAACAGCCGACACAGTCACACTAAAACAGCGATAACTCATAGACTACAATTCATAATTCGAAGTTCCAGGATGTTATCAGCAACTAGACACTCAGGGCTACAATTTATATTCAATAAATTTCTGCTAATTTTGACTGTAGCTAGGTTAAACACTCTATTCATTGTAGTGTAGCTGTTCTGCCAGCAACTAGATGTCAACATCTAATGGTTGGAAACATGGTATAAATACACTGTAAAAATCTACAAAATTTAGAGATGAACCATAAGCATGTCTATAAAGTTCCTGAAGATTTTCATGGCATTCTAATATTATTAACAAGGTGTTTCACTAATAATTGTGTCGATGACGCATTAATTCTGCGATATGAAAGTGCAGACCAGCAGAGACTAAAAATGTGATATCTCATAGCTCGGGACTCGGAATCAGGATCCGTCACTTGGGTTGGAAACTAGACTCAGTAAGCTAAAACTCTCTTTTGTATCAGTTGTGTTAATTCTCAAGTTAACAGGTCGAAACCTCTGTGCAAAACAGAACAGGCAGCAGGAATTCATAAAATCTATCACATATATATTCATCACAGTGGGTAATTAACATGCTATTGTATCATGAAATGCATTACACTAATGTACATCAATTAGAATGTTCTTTACAGTGTACAAGTCAATTTATGATGTCATTGATCAAGTCATAATATCTCAATCAATCAATGTGTTCGATTACAATATATTTTCCTCACATGCAAATTCTAGTCATCTTAGTCATGTCATGTGTGTTGTAGGCTTGGGTTTGAGTCAATGGATAATAATATGATGCCAAGATTACGTCGGGTTAACTCGTGTAAACCCTCGATGCTCCCAACGGAAGGGACACAAGACAAATTTAAGATAATTGAAAGTAACTACTTGCATAAGATGTCAAAAATCTTGAACTAGAATAATTAATTGAGTTTAAGTGGAATTTCCTTTTTTTTGTAGATGATTCAAATAAATAAAATGGAATAATGGGATCAGAATCCCGGGGAGCGATCCCAAAAGCACGTGCATACTACATGCGAAGAATTCCAACAGCAACAAAGCAATCAGCAACTCAGTAAGATCCCACACCGGATCGGACAGAACACCAAACGACAAGTTTGGATCGACTACACCAACACAGAACACCAAGACCAACCAATCACTTTTCTCCACAAACACCAAGCAGCCAAATACTCCACCGTTCCTTCTCCTTCCTATCTACAGAGAGAGAATGAGAGCGCGGGAGAGGGAAGCGATTATGGCGTGTGGGCAGCTCGACAGGAGGGTGGTTCGCTGGCTACGGCGACGGCAGGCTGGGGGCGATGGCGGCGCGATTGGAGGTCGCCGCGACGGCGGGAGGAGCTGCAATGCTCTGTTTTTCGGAGAAACGGAGGAGACGACGATGACTGGGGGTGCTCGGCAATGGCAAGCGGCGATCTGAGGTGGGTTCGGCAATGGGGTTGAAGACGAGATGGGTGGAGGTCGACTGACGGAGTCGGGCGGCGGTTGGCGCTGTGAATGGCGACAACAGGAGGCAGTCGGTGGGCGAGGGAAGCGCTGGGTGTCTACGTTGGGACTGTTGTTCGGTGGACGATAGCAGAAGGGTGGAGCAATGGCACTCAGGGAACTTGAGCGACGACTAGACGGGGTACGGATGAGTAGCGAGGAGACGATGAAGGGGCTCAAAGGCTTCGGTGGATGCGAGAGGGCAGAATGAGGAGGAGGGCGAGAGGTGTTGGGTTCTCTGTGTTTTGTTGGGGAACAGAGGAGAAGGCGATGTTGGCGTTGGAGCTTCGATCGATGGGGAAGGTGAAGAGTCTCTATTTGGTTTTGGAAACAGAGGGGGAGAGAGAAGAGAGCGGGAGATAGAGTGGGAGGTTGGTTATTAGAATAATAATTAAATATTAATTAAAGGGTAGTTAGAGATAGTGGGGATTTTGGGGATACGAGGGATTGTGCAGAGTGGAGAAAAGTGGAGAAATTGTATACGGGTGAGTGTATGGGTTTGTGGGTTTGGGTTAAAACCCAATAAAAGATGAGCTTAATTTGGGCTTTAATTAATGTAATAAATAATATAACATATATCAAAAATCAATGGGCTTTAACCAAAAATAATAAGACTAATAATAACACATCTCAATAATATAAATAATAATAATAATAATAATGATAATAAAGTGTATAAAAGTAGAATTTGAGATTAACAAATCTATTAGACTCCAAACAGCGATAACATAACATATAAATAGTCTATCAATTGTAAATAGGAAAATACATTATTGTTCAAGGTAAATATTGTTGTCTATTAGAAAAATACTTAGTAGAAGACCCGGAGTTAGTTTAGCACAACACAAGTTTATAAATAGTCAAAGTCTGGAAAAATATTCAGAAATACGTATTTACGGGAACAAGGGTTACAATCTTGCATCGGTGTTGAAAGTCGGCTCTGATACCATTTGTAACGCCCTGTGTCCGGCTCAGCTGCGCATGGGGCTACATGTGCACCGAATACGCAAACAAATAAAATCCTAACAACTGCTGTCACGCTCCGTTTTCCAAAATACGAGAATACGAGCACATAACGAAGACCCAGCGAATGATTATACATCATCCATAAGCTGTACCGGTCTAAGTCTACAATATACAAGAGAAAACAACCACGCAGGAAGAATATAATCACATAAATAATGAATAAACTCCAAATTATTCATGAAATAAATTCACCGATAATAATCCAACATCTGAGATAAAAATAAACTTCGGGTCATAAAAGCCCAAGAATACAAAGTATGATAAAAGCAGTACAAAAACAAATAACAAGAGATAGCTAAGCAGTCTAACAGTCCAGCTCCGATCTTCGGAGAGTTTGTTCACCAATTTCTTCTTATATTGGTCCTTCAGTACCTGTTAATTCTTGATCTAAAAAGAAAGAAAAGAGTGCCCTCAGAGCAAGTCGTGGGCAGCAAGTAGAGAAAAACAGAGGATAAAGGAAAGCATGAATATAAAAAAAAACAGATAGGGTCAAAGTCAAAGAGCAAAGCAAAGAGCAGGCAATAATATCAAATGTTTACAATAGTCACGTATGTAATGAGTGATGTCAAGTCAAGTTCAATACAGGATCAAGTATGCAGGTTATTAATCATTTTATTAGCCTATCTAGTGCACGTACTACTGTATTCCATACTACAGGTTCGGTGCAAACACACAGTGAACGTTTTAGACTGATGGTAAATTCACGGATCGTGTACTCGGCGTCGATAACGATAGTTTTTACAATCAATAATTAACAATCAATAATTTGCAATCAATACTTCTTCTTCCAATCAATACTTCTCCTTCCAGTCAATATTTCTCCTCCTTCCAATACAGTATAACGATAAGGCCTTGCCGAGTACATTTTCCGTTCGTTCACTACCAAGTCTACCCATAATACCCTGGCTTGTTATTAGTTTATTTTCATCCTATGTGAGCATGCAAGAGGGTGTCAATGTTGTAAGATACTAAGTGTGACTAATTCTATGCGTTACAGACAAAACATGATGCAAACACATCATATAAGCACAATTCACATAACCAGGACAAGTATGCATTAGAGAGTTAGCATATAGCATTGGTGTTTTCTTGATATGGTTTTATGCATATTGTTTTCTATTTTTCCTACACTTGACACTTAGTCTAGTTTCACTTGATGGTTTCATGTTTCATTTATTGTTGTTCCTTATTTCATTTATTCTTGCTGTTGATACATGTTGTTTATGATTTTATGTTTTATGTTTATTTATGTTGTATTTATTTTTATGTCACTCACACCGTTATGGCTAACCCCTGTAGTTTTGGAGGTTAGGATTATCTCTAACCTCATGTTTTACAGGTAGGTACCTATAGCTTGGAATTTGGATGCATGTGGTAGAATGATAATAGAGCTTATGTAAATTGTAAAGAAGGTGTTGTAAAGAAAAAAAATTGTAATTCAAGGTGTTTTATTTTTCGCTGTGCTTTGTAAACAATTGATGTAATAAAAAGTTTTAAATTTTTCTGTATTTGGTTGCTATGTTTATGATTACATTGAAGTAGATTCTGGAATTGTGCCACGTATTTCTAAGATATTATATTGAAAATTTGGGGCGCTACATACACCCTACCCTTTTATCAGACACCCCAACCCAAACCCATTAAGCCCTGGACCCGATGCCCTTTTCTTTTACTGTTCTGCCGTCACCCCTACTCTCTTAACCCTAAAACTAACTCTACCCATATATAAACCCTGTTTGCCGACTGTTTATCTTCTCCACCTTTCAACCCTAGCCGCCTACATATACCCTATCTCCTGCTTCCTGTGCACCCATCTCTCCCGCCTCCTTTTCAGCCTCTCCATCCCCATCGAGCCCCCGTCGTCAGCCCTAATTCCCTATCCCCTGCATCGCGCTGCCCTCAGCCGACGCGCCTTGGCCCCCGTCGCCCTGCACTCCCCTTTCGTCCTCCGCCAGCAGCAGCCAGCACCAGCAGCCCCCTCTTACGCTTTCTGTCCGTCGTCCCTGTGCAGCCTACCCACTGTGCTCCCCCTGTGCGATGCCAGCGAAGCACCTCGATGCAGCCAGTCTTCCTTCCGGTGCTCTTCTCCCGACTGTAATAGCAACAGCGATAGCGAAGCTGCTGCCGTTGCCAATTGTCGTCTCTCGTTTCCTCTCGCTCTCTTATTGTCATTTGTTGGTCTCACAGTGTTCGTGGATTGTGTGTCGGTTCGTGGATTCGTGATTCGTTTGTGGTTCGTGGGTTCGTAGTCGTTGGTTGAGTTCGTTTGCCCGGGAATCCGTTCTCGTCGTCGTCTCTCAGGCAAGTAACTTGTATTCTTTTCTTTGTAATACAAGTACTAAATACCGCCTATTGTGTAGTTGGGTTTTAGAGACAATTTGTGTGTGAATTCTCTGTTATCTATTGTCTCTATTATGTTGATTCGACCATAGTTGCCTCACGACATACATGACATAAAATAACCTAGGGTTGACCACTTTCTGTTGTATATATGCGTGTTGTTCATATAATATCATGTGCTCGTTCGTGTTATTCGTGGTAGTCTTGTTGTGGACATGTGAAATTGTAGTGCACTATATTTCATGTTTGGGTTGATTTGGATGTGTTTTACATGAACTAGATAATTTTATGTTCAAAGGATAAATTCTGAAATTTCTATTACTTTGATTTGATAAGTATTTTTGACCCCATTAAGATCAGTATTTGAAAATATTTTATGAACATAAACTGTAGAGAATTCTGTCTATTTTCTAACCCTTTTGACTGATCTCAATTCCGATTTTTGAATTGTGAGTTATGTCTTTTACTACAGAGGTATAGAAAGATTTTTAGATTGTGTTTTCTATGAATTCTGAAGAGTAATTTATTTTTATCATTATGTCAAAAGTTTTATTTTGATCCAATAATTTGCATAGTATAACTAGACCTGATTGGGATTAACCCTAAGTTTTTGTAGATTTATTTGATGAGTTTTACCAACCGTTCTATGTTTCTGAATAATTACTATATTAGCAGATTTTTCATACTGTTCAATAAAGAACCTGATTTTCGACCCAATTTTACTTGCTGTTTGTAAAATCTTTCTGAATATGAAAGTTAGCCTACTATATCTATTTTATCACCCTTTTGGCGGATTTGGATTTCGATTTATGGTTTGTAAGATATTTCTGTTTTTGTACTACAGTGTTTATAATTCCAGATTTACAAAACTACTGCATCTTGTTGTTTTCTGATTTTACTTGACTACTCTATTTTTGTTGGAAAATTATGAAACTTATTTTTCTATTACTACACATATAGGGGAATACCCCAGATTTTTTGTGGATTTAATTAATGAGTTTTCATGCTATTTTCCTGACTTTGAATACAAACTACTGATTTCTGGCTAAATACGTTTTCTGGTTTCAATTTAGTTTTGAGTTATGTTTTTGTGAAATACTATATGACTTATATATGTTTGCTGGATTCGGACGGGACTTTATTTTTCAGATTCTTTGAAGGATCCAGATTTATATTTTTGTAGCAACGGAAATCCCAATTTTAGTGCAGTACTGTCTTGCTGTCCTGAACTAGAATTTTCGTTGTTCTATTCTTTTATGAGTTATCTTTCACCTGTACATGTTTATCTTGCAACCTGAACTTGTTACTTGATCATGTCATGTTATTCTTGCTCTGTTTTGTGACACGTACATACCTGTTTAATAATAATAATAAATAATTAAGCCGGGATTAAGGGAAAGACCTTAGTAGAGGACAATATGGGTATGTGTACTCAGAAGGGGGCCCATGATCCCATTACATGTTGCCATGTTTCATGCTTGCATGATTCATGCCTGTTATTATTATATTCTGCCCTGAACTCATGATTACCTGATTCATGCCTGTTATTATTATATTATGCCATGAACTCACAACTACATGATTCATTCCTACTATTATTATATGTTGCCATGTTTCATGACTACATGATTCATGCCTATTTCTGTTACCACGATTTCACTATGTGATTCGTGCCTGTTTACCTGTTACTTGTTACTTGACTTGACGCCTGAGTACACGGCCCTATAGAAACCCACCACTAGGCATAAATGAAACTGTTTGAATGTAGCAACCATGTAGTAAAAACCAGGATGCATGAAGTGCTTCTTAGATAGTAATAACTACAAAACTTGAATAAGATCACTTGACACTTGTTACCTGTTACTTGTACTTGATACTTGAGACTTGCTACTTGTACTTGATTCTCGATACTTGATACTTGTTACTCGTTTATATGATACTTGTTTACTTGTCACTTGATACATGCTACTTACACTTATTCACCTTGCTATGCTAGTTGTTGTATTTCGTTATCATGCCTATTTCATGTTATTTGTTTACCTTTCCCATGTACTTGTATCATGTACTACAAGCAGCCCGTAACTTGCATTGATGGGAGTTTGTTTTCTTTTTCCTCTTCCTGCAATTTATTAAATTACAGATTTTGGAGATTAGCTGTCGGATGGAATAGGCGAGATGAGATACTAGATGCTGGAGTTTTACTATCATGATTTTCCTGCTATTATTATTATTATTTCCTGTTGCTATTCGAATAATGTATCTTGTACTTGGATTTACCTGTATTTGGGCAATGTGACCCAGAATATTGACTTGTCCAGATTTGATTTATTTGAGATTATAATATTTTGGTTTCAAGTAAATTCCTGTTGGTATATTGATTCATATATGCATGCTTGGTTGACTTTTCTTGCTTCCGACTCTGATTATTCTTGTGAAATGTTGTAAAGATTCCGAACAGCTTATGGATAATGAAAATCCTTCGCTGGGCTTAGTCACGTATCCGTATTCCGTATTCTCTTTTTGGGAAGCGGGGCGTGACATGGTGCGTCTAGATTTCCTGATGTAATTGTGTCAAAAAGAAGTTTTTCAGATGCAACTTGAAGCACGGTGATCAGATTGAGACATTGATGGGTACTATCAGATTTGTGGTCTCGAGCCAGTCAATTTGGAATATAATGTGAAAATTTGGGCACAATGAAAATTAGGCGCTCTAGGTCATGCCGATCGTGTGAACGGATGTCCAGGATTGACTCGGAGCTATAAGTGTTTGCTTGGAGCAATTTGTATATCCTTACACTCAGTAAGGAAATTGGAGTGTTTTGGCAGTGGAGATGACAACTTTTGATGGTCGGATTGGCATGGTGACTTTTGAGTGGACGATTGGACGGTTCGAGCCGGAGCTATAAGTGTTCAACAAGGGTGATTCTTGTTTTATTTGGATGCGGATGAGATAATGAGTGCAAAAATGCGTAAGAACATGACTTTTAACTATCAAAACTCAAGAAAGTGGTGAATTGGGCTGGTTGGAGGCTATTTTTGGGCATTTCTAATCCATTCGTATATGATTCCTGCACGTCAAATTAGTTCAAGCCAAAAGAAAGAACCTAGCTTTCATCCCGATGGCGATATGCAGGTGAGATAAAAATGCAAAAAAATCAGACTTCGAGCCTAAAAATGATGCAATTGGGCCTAATGGTCAGAAAAGAATAGGATATGACAGTCTGCCAATTATTAGCATGTATCAACCACAAAAAACAAAGTTTCAACATGCACAATAACCTTTATAGGCTCAATAGGAACATTAAAAAACTTGGCCAAGTGTAGTAAAACCCAATGTTTCATAATTATCTAGTTTGTTACCACCGCTAGGATCACATAATATTTGTATATCATTATAGCTGGAGATAGATAACCTCGATATGGGTGGAGTTCGAACAAAAGATGGCATCTTCATGTCAACATCTACTAGGGATATTAGTGTTAGGGATCAGAAACTCTATCTTCGTGAACATGGATGCCAATGATATGCTCTTGAGCAAGCATATTAGTTACTATTAGGTGGAGGAAATTGAGCAAGTAAATGATGCCATTGAATCATGTATTCAAGAGAATTAAGGAAAAAGACTGGAACTTCAAAATCACACAAGTCAAGAAGTACCTCAAATACAAGGCAAGGTGGAGATTGTTAGGTTTGTTTCACATTTGAAGGTAATATTTTCTTTGGAGAAAACGATCTCAAAAACCTAAAATAATAGCGATCAAACAAAGGGGAGGAAGAAAAGTTTCCATATCGATTTTTGCAAAAGAAGGATTCATATTTACTTTATTTAATCAGAAAATTTAGATGAGGTCCAGGTTTAATTAAAAATTACGGTTTGGCTTGGGGATATGCTTAGTCATTGTTTTGAGATAATTATTTAGATAAAAACCAAGGTTTGCTAGACTTTTATAAACACATATTGCAACCTCCATAAGAGCACTGCACGTATCATATGTGTGTCTTCATGGTAAACTAAGATTTATTCTTCTAGTTAGGGCTCAAGAGGTTGATATATTAATGGTGAAAAGGTTACGATAATCTCGTGTTGAATCTTGTTAAATAAAATCGGTTATTTATCCACAGCACTAGGTTCACCAAACATGAAAAAACCCTTTGTTCAGTTTGATTACTTCTTTCTTATTGATCGTTCAACTTCGTCGTGTGTTTATTTTGCTGCTCGAGCTGACATGGATGATGATAGAAGCAAAGACTCTCCAGAAACATGTTGGACCAATTCACAGGACAATATTGTGAGATTAATCCCACATGATAATAATTCAACCACATAGCGCATTAGAAAAAGAAAGGATAAGAAGGCTCACCTACATGTCGGCCACTACTGCTGAATATTCATTCGTATCTTCGACCTTTCTGGATGCCACTGTGTGGGAGGAAACAAATATTCTGAGTTCTTTTTATGGAAAACAATAAAAGACATAACCTTTGCTTTTCGCCGGCATTGATCGCAGTAAACTGTTCTCGATTCTAAATCCTGACTACCATAGGCAGTTGGATCTGATCTAAACAATTTTGATCACTCCGATTAACCTGAAAAATAGCCTGAAATACTGGGGTTGGCCCCAGCGACAGACCCTTTGATGCCCAAGTTAGAAAACTCTGAATATATGAAGAGTTTTTTGAGTGAAAATTGTGATTACCTTGTTGCTGAAAAGGTCATGGGGGTATTTATAGTCGCTAGGTGTAATGCCCCGAGCCCGACTAGGTCGGAGTCTGTAACACACGTGTATTTTGTAACGTACTTTAATACGTATTTTTGGATTTCGACTATTTATGCATTTCCCGTCATCTCAAAATTGATTTTTATCCTATTTGAGTCAACTCAAATATTAAATTCCAATCTCTATATTTTTACGTGCTTTGTACGTGTTATCGATGCACGTATCGATTACGTATTTTTCACCGCTACGTGCAATAATTTCTATGTGTATCAATTATTTATTTAATGATGTATTCGAATTTGTTTTATAAATAAAAATTCAGTTTCCCCTCTATTTTGATTAAAATACTTTTATACGTGCGGTGCACATGTTTTCTATGTACATAGTGATTTTGTTGTGGAATATATAAAAAATAATAAATATATTTTCTTATGTTGTATGTTGATTATCTTTAAATATTTTTCCGTTGAGAAAATTATTTTCGTATTTTAATATTTTTACGTGCGATGCTCGCGTTTTCGGTGCGCGTATTTAGGCGTATTCTTTTAAAATAAAATTTCATGAAGTATGTGTGTGTCTATTTTTTTCATGCATGAAAAGTATAAGTTTTAATTAAACTAATTTTATACGCATATTATATAGATATAATTTATGTTCTAATTTAAAAATAAAAATAATTTATTTTTGTGAAGTGTTGTACACAAAACACGTGCACGTGCGCATGTGCAATGTGCACACTCAAGAAACCAACCAAATGTCTTTGGACTTGGAGGAAAAAGTATGCTTTTGAATTTTAGAGAGGATTAGTGGAAGGGTTAGTGGACAATTAGTTATAATAACCAATTAATTAAAACCTATACATACCCCCTAATATTCACTCTCCTCCTTCCCCTCTTTCTTTCTTTCCTCTATCATTCCGAAATCAAATCCATCAGCAAATCCCCTTTTGCTTTCTCCACCTACTCACCATACAATATATACATCTTATTATATATTCTCTTGTACATAGATATATAAACATAGATATATAAACATGTATATATGTAGATATATACATATATGTTTATGTAAGTGAGATGAGATGATGGCGCTGTCTTTGCTTGGCCGAAATGGGGTTTGGAGATTTTTTCTTGTGCACGGATTTTGAGGAGGCCGATTGGGACTTCTTTTGGAGCCATGAAAGAGTTTTTTTGCTGCTAGGAGCTTTCCATTCTAGGAGTCCAATTGCTAAGAAATCATATTTCTTGGGTGTGTGTTTCTTAAATCCTTTCTAATTTTAGGAGTAGATTGCATGATAGATAATATATAACTTAATTGTTAAATTTTGATTGGTATGTTAAATGCAGATTACATAATCTTGATCTAATTGTGTTATGATGTGTTGAAATATTATTGTGAATCATATAAATGGCTAGAACTCTTGTTGAATTAGAAAGAGAAATATTCGTTGTTGAAATGAAAATTTATACATGGTAGAATATTTTTACAATAATCAAAATAATGTAACATGCATGGAAATAGTTTTAAAATGCTATTATAATAGAGAAATGTGAAAATTGCCTTATTAATGTATATATTTTGTGAGTATAAGAAATTTTATAAAGGAGTCTTGATGAGAGAACACTTTGTTTGGAAATTGACACTGTGAGTTCTTTAATATAATGTGGGAGAAAATTGTGTTACTTTGTCAAAAATGAAAATTTTATAAAGTTTAAATAAATATACTATACTATATTTTGATAGAACACATTCTGGAAAAAAAAAAGATTTAGATTTTTGAGTGAGTACAAATTAATTGAAAAAAACGAATTTATTAAAGGAAAAATTAAATACAGTACGGTCTCTATAAAAAGTTACTAACCGATCTTACATCGGTTAGTCACTCAAGACCAATTGGTCTTCGGGTGCGCTTTGGGTCGGTAACTGTTCCTGGGCGGAGGCTTTGGTTCTGGGTTCGAGTCTTGTTAGAGGCTCTGTTTTATTGAATTTTCAATTTTTCCCAAATCACAGTACAGTCGACATATAAAGTAAATAAGCAATATCATATCAGTTAGTCACTCTGGACCAACCGGTCTTCGGGTGCACTTTGGGTCGGTTACTGTTCATAGGCGAGGGCGTTGGTCTGGGTTCGAATCCGGCCCTGGCCTTTCATTTGTAGTTTTTTGGTTTTTTTATCTTATTTTGATTTTTTGGAGTTTTTAAGTTCAATAAGAATTGAGAAAAATTCTATTATTCTTCTAAAATTGTTTAGACTATATAAAAATTATTTCTACAATATTTTGATATATTTTGTGAGAATTGAAAGGAAATTTTACATTAAATAATGTTGAACAACTCGATTTTATCGATTAAAATGTGACTCTTGTATAATTAAAGAGAGATGAAAATTTGGAATGCAATTACATTCCTTTTCGATGAGATTTTATGGTTATTAATATTTGATTAAGAGAATATTTGAATTGCACACAATGCTATAATTTATTAAATCGATAAAAGAGGTTGAATTGAATCATTTCATGTTGTGAGATTTTAAATAAATATTTTCTTTGAGAAAAAGTTTATAAATAAAGAAATTGAAATGTTATTTTAAGATTGAATACGACATATTGTTGATCTCTAGAAAGAAATAGTTGTTGGAATCTAGAGCCTATGCGAGACCCTAGTGACCGACAGTATTTATTAATGAATTTAATAGCTAACCAGTGTAGGTTGAGCATCTCTTGAAAAGTAGCTAGTGTGGGCTGACTGTCTCTTTTGTTTGGTTTAAGTCTGCTAGGGTAAGCTAGCTCTAGGCTGTGATGATTTTCTTCTAAAACAAACTAAAAATGTAAGGACTACACTACAGTAAAGATGTGATGAAAGTAAGTGAAAAACACAAGTATGAGGGCCTTGGATTCACGGTGTGAGAGTGTTCATAGACTGTCTGCATGATGCGTCATGTCATGACGTGGATACATCTCCGGAATTATCGGGACCGTAGCGACGCTTGTGGGGTGCCTGGTGACTACGTAGTGCCATTGTTCCATGACGGAGGCAAATTATTCATAGGTTATCTGTATGATGCGTCATGTCATGACATGAGATTCCCCTCCAGGCTCTCTGGACATGGGCTCGTAACTCATAGAACATCTAAGATACTTACTGTAGTAGTTAAACTCATAACGAGGGATTCAACCCTACAAGATAAAGAACGGTTCAGGGCTTGCCCTCGGATTTATGTAGAATGAATGCATAAGTTCGAACAAGTGCGCATTAGTGTCATTTAATATAAATAACTGCATTAAGGTTAAGTACACAAGCACACACGACATCAACAGGATAGTCCCTTTTTAGCTTGGTTTGTGATCATGTTTATGTTTGTTAAAGTATTTAAGAATCTTTATACTTTTGGCATAGCGAGGATGACCATGAATAATATTTTGTCGGTTGTAAGCAACTGACGTGCCCACAGTTTTATTTACAGGACTTGGAATTTACAAGAAGATACAAAGATGAATTTGATGCTGATGATTACTTAAATGCTAAAGGTTTTACAATTGTACATTATCATTGTTGTATTTTATTTATTTCGCTGCGTGTTGATGTAAAAGACTGAAATAAATAAAGTTTTAAATTTCTTGTAAAATTGTATGAAGTGAAGTGTAAAGATCCTGTGGAACTTCGAATTCAGCCTTATTTGGAATTCGGAGTGTTATAGAGTCACTACCTATGTGTATGTGCCTATGATTGTCTATGCGTCTAAGGATCTATCCATGACCCCACCACAGGGCATAGCCTCACCAAAAATGTTATAGCTTTTTAGGTACTCTTGAATCATGGGCATCCTAATATATACACTCAATACACTCATTCTCACCACCTATATGAGACTAAACTTAGCTCTCTTCCTACTATGTTCTATTCTTCATTCAAACATTTCATCAAATACCTTATGTGAATGCCATGTATGCACACAAGCTTGGGCTTGTGCCATTCAGACACCAAATCTCTAAGGCTCATAAACTATTAGGCCCACACAAATTCAAACCCACTGACATATACCTAGGAAATCCGGGGTTATATCATAGCCGATTTTCGACACCGATAATGGGTGAGATGTATGCCTGAGATGGAGCTAAGCGTCGTACTCATGTAGTGAGATCAAGAGTAGTATGCTAGCAGAATTAGGGTACTTCACTCCACATCAGCTTGAAAAAGGCGATCATGTATGTCCCGAGCTTAGCGAGGACGCTAATTGTCAAGGGGGTGGGGGGTGTATTTAATATCCCGGATTTCTTAGCTATATGTTAGTGGACTTGGATTTGTTTGGGCCTAAGAGTATATGAGCCTTAGAGATTTGGTGGCTGCATGGCACAAGCTCAAGGTTGTGTGCATACATGATATGCACATAAGGTGTTTGATGAAATGTTTGAATGAAGAATGGAGCATAGTAGAAAGAGAATTAAGTTCAGTCGCACATAGGTGGTGAGAATGAGTGTATGAGTGTATCTATTAGGATGCCCATTGTAAGATCCCGCAAAATAGTATATAACTATTTTGTACATTAGTCCGTGCACAATTCAGAGTTGCACGTGTTAATGGATTCTGCTCAATTTTAATTGAGGAAATATTGAGACATATTATTTAATATATTTTGATCCCGACAATGGTACAATTGTTGAACCAGAGTCGGAATAATTTCTCAATTAAATTATACGTTTGTCTCAACTATAATTGAGACGGAACGTATAATATTTCTATAATAATAAACTTTTATATACACACACAATCATTTTCTTTTTGAGTATGAATGTATTGTGTATGCATTGTTTTGAGATATGTATGTATTGTATGTGAATGTATATGTATAATTATCCATACAAATAAAATCCTAAACCGATAATCAAACCCTAAACCACTACTAAGAAACTATGGGCTTGTTTTGGGTGTGCTCCAACCCCCCCCCCCCCCCCCGCGTCAAACCTTATTCTTTCAAAAACTTCATTTTTCTCATTTCCTAGCATTTCCTACAACTTTAATTTCTTCGTCAAGATTCATTTGGAAGTTGGAGAGAACGCATACAAGAAAGGAGCAAGGAAGAAGAGGAGCCAAATAAGGACAAAGAGAAGAAGAGATCATCAACAAACTTCATAGTAGGCGTCTTTCTAAACTCTATTCTTGTGGATTTGTTTTTTTGTATGTTTGATGAAAAGTTGCTGATTTGAGGCTAGATGGCATGAATGAAATTTTGTAAGTTCAAACTTAATTTCTTGAGCTAAGAATGCTAATTGATAGGAAAAAATTTGTTCTTGAGAAGAATTAACATGATTTGATTGGAAAAATCATAACTTTGTGCCATGATCGGACTTAGACTTGAAATTTTTACAGTAGCATCTTGATTGTGTCCCTATTATCTCCACCAAATTTCATAATTTTGAATATAGTTTGATATTTTAATAAATTCGAATATGTTGCTGGTGAGAGATAATTTTTCTGCTCTGTTTGAATCTATCTTGATTTACTTACAAAATCATATATCCATGTCTATTATGAATTTGGAATTGAAATTTTTACTGTAGGTTCTTCTACATGTCTATATCAATTCTCCAAATTTTCATATTATTTGGATGATGTATGATATTTTTAGAAAATACTACATCTATACTGGGTAATGCAAACATTGAACTGTCTTTCGATTCTGTATTAATAATCTTGTGCTCAGTTTGAAAATTCATTTATACCAAAATATAAGGATTTTTATGCTGAAATTTTTATGCATGTTTCCTATATGTGTCTGCAGCAAACCCACTAATTTTGGTAATTTTTGGAGATGATTTGATATTTATCAAAAATAATGTTTCTATACTGAGATAAAAGTGTTTCAGCTCTATTTTCATTATGAGTACTAGTTTCCCTGGAAAGCATAACTCCTTGATAAAAGAGAATTTGAACTTAATTTTTTTACTGTAGTATCTTAAGTCAGTGTGGAACATACCACCATGTTTCCTAATTTTTGAAATTAAGAATGATAATATCTTTAAAATACAACTTGCTTTTGTTGTTAAGAAACAGTGTGGTTGTTGTTTGGTAATTTGAATCCTATTCAAATTGTCATAAATTTCTGTATACTTGAAGTTTTGAGCTAATTTTTGGATATGTATTGCCCATATGCATCTGGATTATGCATGCCAAATTTTATGAGATTTTGAGATTATGTCTATTTTTAACTGAGTTTTAAGAATAAACTAGTCGGTAATTTCTGCATATCCTGAGAATTTGTATACATATCAGTGTGAGGTCTTTTTCATCATCAAAATGACTTATTCTGAGAAATTTTCCAACTGAGAAAGTAAAGTAGATTCAAAGACATTTCTGTAGAATCTAAAAATATGGAATTTCATTAAGTAAGTAATTAATTGTGATTTTTGTAACTAGCACTAGTCGTTGGATTGGATGAATAGCTTACTGTTTTGGGAATATGTAAATCATTGTTTTATTATGGCTATATTAATGTAGTTAGATAGTTGTTAGTTAGCTTATGAGTCATGAATTGAATATGTTTGAATTGGACTTGTGAATGTCTACTGTTTGAGATGTAATGGCTATGTAAATTAGCTTGTTGTTTGAATAGGGTAATGGTTATCACCCTTAGGAATATCAATCCTTTTTACCCTTGGTAATTAGTACCGTTTTCACCTCGAGATGCTATGGATGAAGACGGTTTTCATCGGAGGCAGATCACTACCCATGGAGGGATTGATCGTGGAACGGGGACGGAGTCGTGATCCAAGTAAGAGGGTGATTTACGATCGACGGAGGTCGAATCGCCAATGTCGATGGGTCAAGTTTGGAACAAGTTGGACCAACTCTTGAGCCTGGTCTGGGGGCTGTGTTGGTTTTCCTTAGGGCATTGTGAATTTGGATAAAGAACAAGGTTTGATCACTAGCAAGTAATCGTCTAGGTAATCAATATTCTCTGCACAATTAAGATAAGTAATTGATTAACCAGGACTAGTGGCAGTATCCTAAGACAAGAACATGTCATTTTAACGGTAGGATAGGCACTAGTCGGGTGGCCATACTTGCTTGTCAAGGGAACTGTAACCACCATTCTCGCTAATAAGTATTTTCCGTATATTTTCTATAATTTGGTTTTTGTAAATTTATTTTACGCTAAATTCATTTCAGATATTTTATTAAAGTATTTCCTAATCGAAAATTTTATTTATTTTGAATAATGGTGTATTTTAATTTTACATTCTAATCCTTATTGATTGGTTATTTATATTTTAGCCTAAATAAAATATATATTATTATTATTGGATTATTCTAATAAAATTATTAAACCCGAATACTATTTTGTTGTATGATTTTATTATTATTATGATTATAATTATTAATTGTTTTTCTTGATCATTTAATTAAAGTTCATCTATTGAATTATTTTATTATTGTACTTGTTCTAAATTTCTTGGCGAACTCTAATTTATTTGCAAGCCCAATGTATAATCTTTTCATTTGTATTATTTGTTTATCTGATTGGATTTAAATTTTTGTTCATGAACTATTCTTTACTTCTTGTTGGGCTATGTATCTTGTGGATTTTATTTTATTGAATTGTGATTATTTTATTTGACCCATATTTCCTTCAAACCCATCTCTTATTGAACCTAAAACACAATTGCAATTATTTCTAGACCCATACCCACTATTATTGGATCCTAACCCATTAACCCAACAATCTAATTGTATTCTATAAATACAACCCTAATACAAACCCTAAAAGCACAAAATACAATTACTAGCCGTCTTTTTCTCTCTCCTCTCTCCTCTTTCTCTCTCCTTCTGACTTTCTCTCGCCCCGTCTGCCTCTTCATCTCCCCGTTCAAACCCAGCCCTCTGTCGAACCACCTCCGGCGACCCCCTAGTCGTCGACCCCTCGACCACCATCCCTGTCCGTCGAGCCGCCCTCCCGCTCGACCACAGCCCAGATGCAGTTTCGAGCCGCCCACACCCGAACACCCTCCTCCTCTGTTCCTCACCCCGATCGATGAGTAGCAGCATGCGATGCCTCCAGTCTCCGTGTCGCACTCTGTTTTTGTCGAGCCCTGCCGTCGCTTAGCCACCCCCTCGATGCCAGACTTGTCGACCCCTTGCCCATTGCTCTTGCTGTTGATTGCTTGCTGTCTAGCACGTAGTATGCAGGTATTATTTTGTGGGTTCGTGTTCGTTGCTCCGGGGTTCTCATCCCGTTATTCTTTGGTATTCGAATTAATCGTCAATAAGGCAAGTTACTTTCCTCTTGAATTAATATTTTATCAAATTCGAATTTTTATTGATATTCTTGCAAGTAGATCCAATTGTTCATCGTATCATATATTGTTAATCCTCTTTTGTTGAGTATATTGAGGGTTTACACGAGCTAACCCAAATATCCTCAACTTCGTGCCTCTATTGACTCCAAAAATTGAATCTTTCATGTATTCATTTAGAATTGATAATAGGGTTATTCTTATAATCACAACACAATTAACCTATTGTAGAAATTATTGCTAAATTGTGTATTTGAGTGATCGATTGATGTTGGATGTTGTTAAAATAGTGTATGTGTGTATTCTTAATTGTATTTGTCATGCTATTACTTTAGCACCCCAAATTTCCAATATGATATCTAAGAAATACGTGGCACAATTCCCAGCATCAACTTCAATTGCAATAGTAAACATAGCCAAAAATACAGATAATTTTTATTTCAACTTTTATTACATCACTTGTTTATAAAACACAGCGTAATACAAAACACCTTGAATTACAATCTTTTCCTTACAACACTTTCTTTTACAAATTTACATGATCTATAACATCATTCTATCTTAAGCATCCAAATCCAAAGCTATAAGCAACTACCTGTAAAACATGAGGCTAGAGATAACCCTAACCCCAAAAACTACAAGGGTCAGCCATAACGGTGTGAGTGACATAAAAAGAAAACAACATAAATAAATCATAAAACATAGAGTCATCAACAACATGTATTAACAGCAAGAATAAATGAAATGAGAAATAACAATAAGTAAAACTTGAAATCATTAAGGAATATAAGATAGTAAATAGTAGAGCATGAAAACAACAAGTGAAACTAGACTTAGTGTCAAGTGTAGGAAAATAGAAAAACAACATGCATAAAACCAGGTCAAGAAAACATCAATGCTATATGCCGACTCTCTAATGCATACTTGTCGGATTCTATGCATTCCATACTACATAGGTCCGGTGCAAGTCCCTTATCGTTCTCCACTTTATAGGGTTAGATCCCTCGTTATGCAACTAATCCTACTGCGGTGATGGAAACAAGATCCAGAATACTCCGTGAATAGGCACCACAGCCCTCGACGCGCAAGCATCATGTAAGAATAGCTCAAAAACTGGAGAATCACCTCCCAACCGGGTACCCCACGAATAGGCTTACAAGGCCCTCAATGTACAGATACACTAGGTACATTCTGTGAATAGGCCTGCCGATGCTCGACACACAAATGCACCCTGCATGCTTCGTGAATAGGCCTGCAGACCCTCACACGCGAACATACAAATGTCATCTCGAGACAGAGCAACAAACAGTCCTGGAACGCATCTGCTGGACTAACAGACCAGAGTATATACTTACATTTTCCAAGTTTCATCACATCTCCACTAGTGCTTGTCCTTAGGTTGGTTATTATTAAAACACAAATCACCTTATCTCTAGAGTTAGTGTATCCTACCGGACTAAATTCCATAAAACAAACCCCAAACCCCACAGGTCTAAAGCCACAAATCTTATCTGCCAGTTCACAAGACTCCCACTCAACTCCCAGAGAAATCACACCTCATCCATCAAGACCAAAACTTTCAATAAAATTCACAAATCCATCGTCGAAACGATTATATGAAGAAACCTTTTAAATCAACAAAAATCCAAATCTTATATAAAATTCCAGAATCCAAATTAATATTAGATTTATTAAATAACTAAAAACCATATTTTTAAGTTGTAGAATATCACAAAACATTAATTCCTTTGAAAGCACGTGTAACTCAGATAAGGTCCAAAAGAATACATTTAGAACTCCATCGTAAATAACATATAATTCTGTAACATTGCAAAACATCTTTTAAAACAATATAATACTGAAAGAACAACCGTTCAAAAGAAGCATAAGAAAACTCAAGAAAACATCAGTCAAAGCAGTAGTAGTTGACTTCATAAAGTAGTCAGTCGATTGTCCCGCGTGAAACCCAAACTCAAGAAAACATCAAGCAGCACAGTGACAGTCGACCGCATACTGTAGCCAGTCGACTGTCCCACGAATAAATTGAAGACTCAAGAAAACCACAATAAGAGCCTTAGCAGTCGACTGTGTAATCTGGACAGTCGACTGTCCCGCAGGAAAATCCAATACTTAAAGAAACATTTTTCAGAGACAGAGACAGTCGGCTGTATAAGGTAGTCAGTCGACTGTCCTGCAGGAAAATTCGAGCCTCAAGAAAATACTTCAGTCAGGACCCCGACAGTCGACTGTCGACATTGGTCGGTCGACTGTCAGACCTCCAGACTGCAGTTTTAAAGGTTGTGCATGTTTTAACTGATACATGATTCCACTTTGTAAAAATCACAAACTTGAAGAAATAATTTCTTGAGATAATTAGTTGTAACTTGTTTAACATATAGGTTTTATTAAAACACATCAAAACATATCAAGATCTCGAAATAGGAGTTTTACCCAAAAATCTTTCAAAACAACATCTTATATACATATATGTTCGAATACGAATTTTAACATCAGTTTAGACTTCAAAAATCCATCAATAAGAGTAGTAAAGAGTTTAAAACTATCTCAGAACCAAAACAATTGAAATCCAATCAAAACTCTATCAAAACACACGAAAACCCAATTTCTTCGAAAACAACAAAATAAGATATATGTACACATGTTTGTGCGCCAAGAAAAATTCAAAACTCATCAATTAAAAATAGTAAAATATTTAGATTTAATCTCAGTACTAAAACCAATCATATCCAATTTAAAACTTCTCAAAACTTCACAAAATTATGAAATCCCCAAATTGATCATGATGCATAGATCCAAATCTAAACCCTCTTTTTTCTCAAAACTCAAAGACTTAATTCTTAGATCCAATAGCCATCAAACTCATCCACAATCATTCACAATAATTTGACCATGCATATAAGCCATTATATCAATTGCTAATCAAGTTTCTACCAAACGAAAAGCCCCCAAATAGAGTTATGCATTTATACCCAAGTAAATGTAATCTTTTTATCCACTTTATGCAATATCATACAACACATCATGATAGGTTAAAATAGCAAGTATATGAAGGAAGACATCCTACTCATGATTTCTATTCAGTTCTTTAACAATCTCAAGTCAACAAATTAGGGTTTCAATCATCAATAATATAGTTTCATGAAAGGATTCACTTTTAATTCCTAGCATGCTTTCTAATCGATAGATCATCGCATACAACATACATGCAACAAACAAAACAAAACATGCCACTCACCTTGTTGAAGAGATCAAACAAAGATAATAAAGCAATATGAAAAATCCCTCCTCTGTAAGAAATCCAAGATCTTTTGCTTTAAAACTCCATGAAAATAAAATAATGAAATCCCTTGTGTTGTGCAGCGAAAGACGACTGCACTCCACCCTTAAATAGGCCGAGATCCAAGCTTTTAGGATTTTGAACACATTTGCAAAAATACTCCTTTTAAAACACATCTTTACACATATCATCCGTATACTTGGAAACTTGATAAAACCATTTTATTTGAGATTTAAAAACAAAAACAACCATCATAAAGCCAGCCAGCACTATTTAAAAGGCCCAGAAAATAAATTTGCACTTTTACCCCTCAAAATGATAATTTTGTAAAAAAAACCTCTTTTATCGAAACTTGTAAAATAAATCAAATTCATCGAAACAAAAAGTAAACTTTTTAACCATGAGTTGACTAGGCATTATACCCAGCCCAAAAATTCGAAAAACTCGAGTTTTCACTCCAATTGGTAATTTTGCACAAAAGTCCTTTTTTGTAATATTTGCAAATAGGTCCAATAATTATCAGAAAAATCTAAAAAATCACAAATAATCTCAAATAATAAATAATGAGTTTTCCCAGAATAATTTTTGACTTTGAACTTTCCAAGAAAACATTTGCACGTGTAAAAAGGGTAAATCTTCAGAAAAATATTTATTAAATCTCCAAAAAAATCATTTTAATTCATTCATAAATCTTAAAACAATATTTAAAAATATGGGGTACTACAATTACACCCATCATGCTGATTATATAATTTATTGCCCATAGAATTGATACCCATCATGTTTAGATCACTTTATTTCATAAAAAATATCAAAAAATCTGTACGTTGCTTACTGTCTGGAAATCGTATAACAATTTTATCCCAATATTTGATCTCAAAATAAATAACTTTCTAAATAAGAGTTGTAGTCCTATATCTCTAGTTTTCAGAACATCTTGAATCATTGAATTCCGAGTTGTATTGCAAAAGTTATGATCGTTTTATCTGTGTTTTATTTCCAAAATTTCCGATTCATGTATGTTCAATGTTCAATCTATTAAAAGGCTGATTAAATATTAAAATAACGCTCTGAAAATTTTCAGAATGTTAGTTAACATGCTTAGGAGTCTAATAAATATTTTTGATGATTTTATTATTGAGTTTTCACTGATTCTAAAAATATACCAACTTGGTATCAAATTTCTTTCTGAACATGTAATCTGTAAAGTTTGATGTTTTTAACCTAGCTACTGTTGTCAGATTTTGTATTTTAAATATGTGTTGGATTCGTTGGGAAGTCTAGTTTTCAGAATTTCTGACGGATTCATTTTTCGATTTCTTTAGCAGCGGAAAATTCCATTTCTGTATAGGGATCTCTTGCTGTCCAGAATTATACTTTCTCAATTTTCTTAAATTAATTATTCCTATATCAGTGTATTGTGTGAATTGATGTATATATATTGCATTGCATGATCCTAGTGTCCTATTGTCATCATTCTAATTGTCATATCCAAGTTATCATCCTATTGTTCTCCTATTAATACTATTGTTCATCTAATGTCTCTTAATTGCATATTGTATTGTTGCATCGATAAAATAATTAATAAGCTAGAATTTAAGGGTTGACTTTAGTAGTGGACAATATAGGGACTGTACACAGCTGAGGAGTCTGTGGTTCCCTATATCGTTATCTTGTGATCTTGTAGCATCGTATGGATAAATTCTCATTATGGATTGAACATTGTTATTGTAAGATCCGAGTACATGATCTATAGAGTCTACCACTTTAATCTAAACGAAATTGACTGTATGCATCGAACCTGTTGAATGAGACACAGTAGTATGTGCATTAGTTAGGATTAAAATGATAAATAGACTTAAAGAATTGACACAACATCGACATTGCATACTGAACATTACTGTTTCTATTGATATCGAATATTGTCTAAGTGTTATTAACATCGACTATTGAATCTTGTCATCAAATATTGAACCATTGCATTGATTTCCATTTATATTGATTATTGTTATTGTCTCCTATTATTGACTCATATTGATCCATTGAATTCATTGCTATATCGTTATTCCATTGATTCATTACTTTCTCTACTTGCTGTCCATTACTTTCTCTAAGGACAATTTTTTTTCTCTTTTTAGATAAAATGTTCACAGGTAATGAAGGAGAATTTCCTGCTGGAATTGGAGAACAAACTTTCTAAAGATTTAATACTTTCTAGTTGCTTATTATTTTATGGATTTATGTATTGAGACTTATTATTATTGTGTTGGGATTTGTTATTGTATTGGGCTTATGACCCGGATATTGTTATTTATTTTCAGATGTTGGATTATTGTATTTAGATATTTCATATTATTTTATTTCAAGTACTATTGTCCTTGTGGTTATTATTATCTGCGTAATTGTTTTGCATTGTTATTATTGTTGAGTTGAATGAGTAAACAGCTTATGGATGACATAAGTCATTTGCTGGGCTAATATCACGTGCTTGTGTTCCGTATTTTTGGAAAGCGGTGCGTGACATGGTTTTTAGTGGTATCAAAGCCCGGGTTTGGATAATGTATCAGTCAAACATGAATAACATAAGGAGGTTTGGCTTTGACTGATATATTAATCAGATTTGGGTTTTTACCGGTTTGACTCAACATTATGTGTAATGCAGGAATCACATGAATAATTGATAACCAGTAATCTGGATACTAGTCTTCCTTTTTGGTTCCTTCTTATTCAGTTCATTCATTTCTTATTTTCCTTCGTCCATTGCAGTTGTCCTTATTCATTGATTCCTTATTGGGTATAATTTCATTCTCTTCGTTCCCATACTCTTTTGATTCCGGTGTCATCCATTCTTATTATTCCTGCTTGATTCATCGATCGGCTTCGCTGGATCTACAATGATATGTCAACGGCTTGGAGCATGGCCATCAGAGTAGCGTAGTGGAAACGTGGTGGCCCATAACCCATAGGTCCCAGGATTCTCTTATTGCTTCTCCTTCTTGCATTCTTTACTCCCTTACTCTTACGTTGCATTGTCATCATTCATTGAATCTTTATTTAGCATCGTTCTGGATCACTTCATTCTTATTCATGTCCTTTCTAATTCTGGTGTTGCCACCATTTTGCCTTTCCTTCTGAATCCCCTGTTTTGTTATCCAAAAGTTTGCTTTTACTTTGTCCTATGTTCCGCCTGATTGAATTTCGAGGACGAAATTCTTTTGTAAGGTGAGTAGGATTGTAACCCCCGTTCCCGCTAATAAGTATTTTTCGTGTATTTTCTATAATTTGATTTTTATAAATTTATTTTACGCTAAATTCATTTCGGATATTTTATTAAAGTGTTTCCTAATAGAAAATTTTATTTATTTTGAATAATGGCGTATTTTAATCTTACATTCTAATCCTTATTGATTGGCTATTTATATTTCAGCCTAAATCAAATATATTTTTATTATTGGATTATTCTAATAAAATTGTTAAACCCGAATATTATTTTGTTGTATGATTTTATTATTATTTTGACTATAATTATTAATTGTTATTTCTTGATTATTTAATTAGAGTTCATCTATTGAATTATTTTATTATTGTACTTGTTTTAAATTTCTTAGCGAACTCTAATTTATTTGCAAGCCCAATGTATATTCTTTTCATTTGTATTATTTGTTTATCTGATTGGATTTAAATTTTTGTTCATGAACTATTCTTTACTTCTTGTTTGTGGATTTTATTTTATTAAATTGTGATTATTTTATTGACCCATATTGCCTTCAAACCCATCTCTTATTGAACCTAACCCACAATTGCAATGACTTCTAGACGCAAACCCACTAGTATTGGATACTAACCCATTAACCCAACAACCTAATTGTTTTTTTATAAATACAACTCTAATACAAACCCTAAAAACACAAAATAAAATTACTAGTAGTCATCTTATCTCCCCTTTCTCCTCTTTCTCTCTCCTCCTGGCTTTCTCTTTCCCCATCTGCCTCTTCATCTTCCCGCTTAACCCCAGCCCTTTGTCGAACCACCTCCGGCAACCCCCCAGTCGTCGACCCCTCGACCATCGTCTGTGTCCGTTAAGCCACCCTCCCGCTCGACCTCAGCCTAGACCCAGTTTCGAGCCGCCCACACCAGAACACCTCCTCCTTTGTGCTTCATCCCGATCGACGAGTAGAAGCCCCCGACGCCTCTAGTCGCCGTGCCACCCTCTGTTTCCGACGAGCCCCGCTGTTGCTTGGCCACCCACTTGATGCCAGACCCATCGACCCCTTGCCCATTGCTCTTGCTGTTGATTGCTTGCTGTTGTTGCCTTGCTATCTTGCACGTAGTGTGCACGTATTATTTTGTGGGTTTGTGTTTGTTGCTCTGGGATTCTCATCCCGTTATTCTTTGCTATTCAAATTAATCGTCAATAAGGCTAGTCACTTTCCTCTTAAATTAATATTGTATCAAATTTAAGATTTATTGATATTCTTGCAAGTTGATCTAATTGTTCGTCGTAACGTATATTGTTAATCATCTTTTGTTGAGTATATTGAGGGTTTACACGAGCTAACCCAAATATCCTTAACTTCATACCTCTTTTGACTCCAAAAATTGAATCTTTCATGCATTCATGTAAAATTGATAATAGGGTTATTCATTTAATCACAACACAATTAATCTATTGTAGAAATTGTTGCTAGATTGTGTGTTTGAATGATCGATTGATGTTGGATGTTGTTAAAATAGTGTATGTGTGTATTCTTAATTGTATTTATCATGCTATTACACCCATCATGCTGATTATATAATTTAATGCCCATAGAATTGATACTCATCATGTTTAGATCACTTTATTTCATCAAAAATATCAAAAAATCTGTACGTTGCTTGCTGTCTGAAAATTGTATGATGATTTTGACATGGTATTTGATCTCAAAATAAATAAATTTCTGAATAAGAGTTGTACCCCTATGTCTCTAGTTTCCAGAACATCTTGAATTGCGGAATTCCGAGTTGTATTATAAAAGTTATGATCGTTTTACTACTGCTGTGTTTTATTTCCAGAATTTCAGATTCATATATGTTCAATGTTCAATCTATTAAAATGCTAATTATATATTAAAATAATGCTCTGAAAATTTTCAGAATGTTAGTTAACATGCTTAGGAGTCTAATAAATATTTTTGATGATTTTATTATTAAGTTTTCGTTGATTCTAAAAATATAACAACTTGATGTCAAATTTGTTCCTAAACATGTAATCTGTAAAGAATGATGTTTTTAACCTATCTAATGTTGTTAGATTTTGTATTTTAAATACGCGTTGGATTCTTTGGGAAGTCTAGTTTCCAGAACTTCCGACGGATTCAGTTTTCAATTTCTGTAGCAGCGAGAAATTCCATTTTTTACAGTGAACTCATGCTGTCCATAATTATACTTTCTTGATTTTCTTGAATTAATTATTCCTATATCAGTGTATTGTGTGAATTGAAGTATATATGTTACATTGCATGATCCTAGTGTCCTATTGTCATCATTCTAATTTTCCTATCCAAGTTATCGTCCTATTGTTCTCCTATTATTACTATCGTTCATCTACTGTCTCTTAATCGCATATTGTATTGTTGCATCGATAAAATAATTAACAAGCCGGGATTTAAGGGTTGACTTTAGTAGTGGACAATATAGGGACTGTACTCGGATGAGGAGCCCGTGGTTCCCTATATCGTTATCTTGTGATCTTGTGATCTTGTAATCTTGTAGCATCTTATGGATAAATTCTTGTTAGGGATGAAACATTATTATTGTAAGACCCGAGTACATGATCTATAGAATCTACCACTTTAATCTAAACGAAATTGATTGTATGCATCGAACCTATGAAATGAGACTTAATAGTACGTGCATTAGTTAGGATTAAAATGATAAATAGACTTAAGAATTGACACAACATCGACATTGCACATTGAACATCACTGTTTCTATTGATATCGAATATTATCTAAGTGTTATTGACATCGACTATTGAATATTGTCATCGAATATTGAACCATTGCATTGAATTCCATTTATATTGATTATTGTTATTGTCCCTTATTATTTACTCCTATTCCTCCATTGAATTCAATGCTATATCGTTATTCCATTTATTCTTTACTTTCTCTACTTGTTGTCCATGACTTTCTCTAAGAGCAATTTTTCTCCTCTTTTTAGATGAAGTGTTCACAGGTAATGAAGGAGAACTGTCTGCTGGAATTGGAGAAGAAGCTTTCTAAAGATTTAATGCTTTCTAGTTGCTTATTATTTCATGGACTTATGTATTGAGACTTATTATTATTGTGTTGGGATTTATTATTGTATTTGTCTTATGACCCGAATATTGTTATTTATTTTCAGATGTTGGATTATTATATTTGGATATTTTATATTGTTTTATTCCAAGTATTATTATCCATGTGGTTGTTATTATTGCCTGCACAATTGTTTTATATTGTTATACTTGTTGAGTTGAATGGGTAAACAGCTTATGGATGACGGAAGTCATTCGCTAAGCCACTATCACGTGCTTGTGTTCCGTATTTTTGGGAAGCAGGGGCGTGACAGGGACACTTGAGGCGCCGTCTCTCCTATAAGGGGGCGGGCGACGTAGTCTCTTTTGTTATTTTTTGGGATCTAGTAGGTTGAATGGGAGGTGTACAATGTACCGCATTCTCCTGTCGAAAGCTGAGGGATAGATATCTACGTAACCATCTATGTTCTAAGTTATCTGTACAAATGGAAATGTTCTATGCAATATAAGTAGGGAGCAGGCGTTTAACTTTGAGTTTCCTGGCGGAGTAGGAAAAGGCCTACCGGTCCGCCACAAAATTCGGATAACTTTTGGTAGGGACGAGAGTGGAGAAGACACCGGTTCCAGCTGAGCTGCGGCAGAGCCGATTGATCACCTGCCTATCCGGAAGTGTCTTCGACCACCGGTCCCAGGTGGAGTGGTTTTAGATCACCGGTCCCATCAGATCAGAGTGACCACCAACTATTCGGGAGTAGAGAAAGACCACCTGTCCATCTGCATGTGTGGGGGTATACCGCATGCACTGCAACTTTACTAAGTCACTAGATGAATGTCAGGAACGGAAAAGAGTACAAGAGTAGGATGCATAGCGAGGGATCGAACTCAATGATCTGGAGACCACGAACTCTTCGGAAAGTATGTAGTATGGGATGCGTACGCTTCCAAATGAGATGCATTAGAGTAAGTGCATTGCGTGCATTCGGAATTATGCATTAGACTCTAGGGCATGGCATACAGTAACACTTGTGATTTGACTGCACATTTTTTTTTGGAATCAAATATCGATTGCTGAGTTTGGAGTGTCACTAGTTTTATCAACATTATCCCTGTTGCATTCAACTGACGTGCTCACAGTCGTTTTAGTTGCATGGCTACTGGATCATGGAAGCAGGAGACTCAAGCTGCGTGGAACGTCCAAGTGGAGATTGTAAATTTTTATTCAAAATTTTATTGATGTAATCCTACGATAAACATATTTGTATTGGTAATAACAATTGGGGCATCATAAAGTTTTTAAATTCCTGTGATTTTGTTGTATTTGTACTCATTAGAAGGAAAGATTCTGACTTGTGTCTCGAGTTCTCGGTATTAGGAATTCAGGGTGCTACACCATGATACAAGAGTACCTAACAAGCTATAGCACTTTTGGTGAGGCTATGTCCTATGGTGGGGTCATGGTTTGATCCTTAGATGTATAGACGAGCATATGCACATACATCTAGGTGGTGAGGGGTGGTAATCAGGGGGGGGTGGGGTGGGACACAAATACAAATTTTAGCTTTTTAAAAAATTTGAGAATAGCAATTTATGGAAGCTTATTATGGAATATCAATATTTTTTGGGGAGCAATGTGGAAAAATCTCTCTTCTCTTAATTTTATTTTAAGGAGGCCTTTGTCAAATGTTCATTTAAGTTCACAAAACCGTCGCATATTCCAATTTGCTAAAGCAGTCCAGATAGGAGCTCGAAGAGAAATTACATCCTAAGAACCCAAATTTTAGATAATACTATGTAAACAAATTTTTTATACAAGTTTTACTCTACATGGTGACAGGTCAATTGGGTCGGATCGAGTCGACTCGTTATTTGGGCACGTCCGGATCGGGGTGCCAGCCTAATAGGGCCGGGCCGGGCCGGGTCGCGGGTTGGCCCGCCCAATTAATATGTGTGTATATATATATATATATATATATATATATATATATATATATATATATATATATATTACAACTTCACTTACAATTTTTTTTTCAACAAGTATAACCGTGTAAGAGTGAAAAAAACATATATTGTTCATTTCAACTTCTATGAATTTTTTACATGTTTCTTTTACATACAAATACAAGTAATAGAAACTCATAAAGAACATAAAATATTTCGTGATTCACATTTACTGATTTACATGTTTGAGCGGATAATCAGAATTTAGAGTTCGAGATAGCCTAGAGTTAGATTGAAGAGAGGGCATTGGACTACCGTCGCGCACCTCTTCGGAGATATAGTCATAAAATTGTGTCAGTCACTTGTTTCCCCCAAGTTTTTCTACTACTAGTGGGTTCGGTTGGTGTGTTTGTGTGTCAACATCTTGCATTTCTTCTTTTATTTGGTGTGTAGGGATATCGTGAGTTCCAACCTTAGGATTCAGTGTAAATTCGGGTTCTCTTTGTGGGACTACTGGAGGCTGATGCGAAGAATCGGTGGAATCTTGTCCACTTTGGGTACGGCCGCTACCTCGTGATCTATGCATGGTAATAGTGTATGTGAAAAAGAACGGTTTATAGTGTTTTACTAGTGTATGTAAAATAATACAAAATAATCTAGGAGGTATATGTTAAAAAATAAAATCAAAAAAATAATAGGAGGGTTGAGAGAGAGAAAAGCGAAAAACCAACAAACAAATATGATACAAAAATTTAGAACTACAACAAAATTTAAGACAATAAGAGGCTTATGAAATTTTGATACCATACTTCGCTGATAATTTTATATAGAAATGAGAGAGAAAATAAAAGTAGATTTCGATGTAGTCGACTGAGAAATGTACTAGACATTGTCACGTAGTCCGGTAGTCGTTGAAAGAGAGAGAAAGAGCTTCTTTGTTGTAGGAGTTGAAGTATACATAGTTGAGAGTTGAATCAACACAATTCGATACGATCGAAAATTTTCATTTCTTTGTTGCTAGCTTCTTTGTTGAAAAACACTTGATTGAATTGAGATTGAATTAAATAGTAGTAGTAGAGATAGTAAGAGAGTAAGGTGTAGAAATTTTTAGATTGGATTGGGGGGGGGGGGGTATTTATAGGAAAAAACCCTAACCAAAACATAGCCGACAACTCTGTTTCCTGAGTTTCAGACCGTTCGACCACCGGGTCGAACGTTTGACCCGTGCGGGTCGAACATTTGAGGCTAGCTAGATAGCATGAATAAAATTTTGTATGATCAAACTAATGTTCTTGGGCTAAGAATGCTAACTGATAGGAAAAGATATGATCTTGAGAAGAACTAGCATGATTTGATTAGAAAAATCATAACTTTGTGCCATGATCGGATTTAGACTTAAATTTTTACATTAGCATCTTGATTGTGTCCCTATGAGATCCACAAAATTTCATAATTTTTGAATATAATTTGTTATTTTTAATAATTTTCAATTTATTGCTGGTGCGAGATAACTTTTCTGCTCTATTAGAATCTAGCTTGATTGACTTACAAAAATTATATCTCCTTGTCTATTATGAATTTAGATTTGAAATTTTCAATGTAGGTTCTCTTACATGTCTATATCAATTACACAAATTTTCTTAATTTTCGGAAAATGTATGATATTTTAAGAAAATGGTACATCTATACTGGGTAATGTAAACATTGAACTATCTTTCGATTCTGTTTCAAGAATTTTGTGTTCAGTTTGGGAATTCATTTATTCCAAAATATAAGGAGTTTTAAGCTTAAATTTTTATGCGTGTTTTTCATAACTGTGTACAGCAATCCCGCCAATTTTGGTAATTTTTAGAGATGACTTGATATTTATCAAAAATCATGTTTCTATACTGAGATAGAAGTGTTTCAGCTCTATTTTCATTATGAGTATTAGTTACGCTGGAAAGCATAACTCCATGATAAAAGGAAATTTGCACTTAAAATTTTTACAGTAGTATCATAATTATGAATA